>JAJONI010001812.1:0-10159 GCA_022190145.1 Pezicula rhizophila | reverse complement strand
AGCTTTATATACCTTCGTTTACAATATTAGTTTTATAGTTATCTACGAGTAGAAAATACTTAGTAATCTATTTTTAGTACATGCAATTAACTTTAATATTAAATTTAACACTTTGGCTATAATATAATACAATAAGGAACAATATAGGGTAGTAATTTAGCTGTAGTAGTCGATTTTACAAAAATTGGATTTGGGTTATGGCACGAGGGTACTTATCGGGCTCCGGACCACCCATCATGAAGTCCTGTCGGTCACAAACACAGCTGAAACACATGCAGCCTCCTATAACATGTCGCCGTGGGGGCAGTCATAGACAGATTGCGCCATCTTTCATCTTTATTCTATATACCTTATGCTCTAATGTCGTTGACAATTCCATTTTCATCTGCTTCTAGTCATGCGTGAACTAACCCCAACCATAGCGAAAGCTCAACGGCCAGCCAAACAGTCAGTCTGGGACGGCGACGGCTGGTTCTTCGAGGTCCTGTCGCTCATCGCCGCCGCAGGTTTCCTCGGGGCCATGGTGGGACTGATTGTCCGCTACGACGGCCAGAACGCGAGCGACTGGCCATACGCCGTCACGCTCAACGCCTTGGTCGCTGTTCTGTCTCTGGTCGCTAAGGCCTGCGTTATGTTCGCCGTCTGCGCGAGCCTGAGCCAGTGGAAGTGGATCCTGTACGCCGGACGCAGCCACGTCTTGATCGACTTTGAGCGCATCGACGCTGCCAGTCGCGGACCACTTGGAAGTGCCGCTCTACTGGTGACGAGCTGGAAGGGCGGGTAAGAGAATCACTCCTCTTGAAGCCAAAGCCTCCTTCGCTGAACGTGTCGTCCGTCACAGTCTTGTTGTTCGCCTGGGGGCTATCGTGACGCTCTTAGCTTTAGCGTTGGACCCCTTCACTCAGCAAATCATCCAACATCGCCAGGACTTGGTTTTCACCCCGGCCGAATCATTCGCCCAGAACGCACGGATTGGCGCCTCCGCATACTATGGCGACGGTAGTGTTATCCAGGTCAACTCAACGCCGCTGACGAACGGAACTGATGGAACCCTCCACACCTGGGAAACCTCGACCCCGCTTAACATGCAAGCTGCGGTGCACGATGGCCTGTCCAGATTGATGAGCCAGCTCCAGGCCCAAACCCCATACTCGTGCCCCACGTCTGACTGCCGCTGGCCGGTGCTCAACTCGCTGGCCGTGTGCAGTCGTTGCAGCAACACCACGTCGCAGATTACTCGCATCCCCGGCAACTCGATCGATCTATACACAGCATTCGCCGCCCAGTACGGTGGCCAAGGGATGCTGGGTAACAACGCCACCGCGTTCCGTCTTCCAACGGGCCAATTCATCGCAAACATGGATGGCTATATGGAGGAAAAAACAGGATCCGACGGTGCTCCACCCTGTCTGATGAGCGCTTCTGGAACCGGTATACCGAGCAAGACACTATCTTTGCAGGAGAGTAATACCCTCATCTGGTCAACGAATATCCTGGCGATAGCCCCGCCCCATAACGACCTCAACATGACCACACCTGTTGGGGGGAAGTGGCCAGACATGCCTCTTATATCAAATGAGTGCGGCCTCTATTGGTGTGTCAACCAATACGAGTCCGCGGTTAGCAACAATACCCTATCAGAGCGCGTCACTGAGCAGGAGACGACCCTCGACATGCCCAAAGACGGCTTCGCTTGGCCCTTTGACGGACTCCAGTTCAGCCAAACCGTCGTGGACACCGGCATCTGGCCTTTTGGAATCGGGCTGTGCGACACAAAGCAAGAAGGGGGCTTCGGCTGCCTCAACGTCTCGATAGATGCGGTCCTCTCACTCAACAACTATTTCCAGACCTTGCTGACCACGGGCGCGACGCTAACGAACGACACCGCCGGCCTGGGCCCGGAGGCACTCCACAACGAGGGTGGGTTAATTGACGGTCGATCCGTGCCAACTGCCCTCGAAGGCATATGGACGAACACCCAGCCGGATCTGCAGGCCAAGTTCGAGGCTCTGGCACTGAGTGTAACCAACGCTATAAGGTCTTCCGCGATGGACGCTCCGGAGGGCACTGCGTCGACTGTGACGGGGAGCACGGAGGGGACTATTGGCAGGACACAGACCCTGTTCGACATGCAGTGGCAGTGGATGGCGCTGCACTGTACGGTTTTCGTCCTTGCCATTGTCTTTCTACTGCTCACTGTGACGCACCCTGGGCGGAACAGGGCGCCGCTGTGGAAGAGTAGTGCTCTTGCCATCTTGGCACGCGGTGCGAATGCTGCAGAGGTCTTGGATGGTGCGGAGACGATGCCGCAGATTCTCGATAGGGCGAAGAAGGGCGAGGTTGTGCTGTTCGATGGGACCGTGACGACAGGACAGGAGGGGGAGCATGGTGTTGATCAGAAGCTTTTAGCGTCGGGCGCGGCAAAGCCTTGATGAAGGAGTTCTTCGGCGGTTTTATTGTTTGATGTATATGTAAGCAACTTCTGAGTAACTGGGTGGGAAAGTATTCAAGTAGTGCTTGGTAGAAGATACGAAAGAGGAAAAGTTTAAGAAAGAAGCTCGAGGGGCATTCCCTCCTTGGAAAGAAAGAGCCAGGGCCACATCTTATTGTGAGAAGAATCTGCCTTGAAATTAAACGATGTATTGTATTTTTAGGAAGGTCTTGTTTAAGCTCCCTGGAGCCGACTTGGGCCCCCTAACATAGTCGTGTAGAGTTGACAACTTTCACGCAGCAGGACTGAACTGTAATGTAAGTAAACTATGATTGGTCGCCAGAAGGGAGAGCAGGGAACGTGACTGAGCAACCTGAGCAGAGGGTTGTGAGGTGAGGGTGAGTAGCGCCTGAGCAGAGCGGCGATGCTAACTAACCGCGTTGGAAGCGGATATAAAGATATGAAGAAATGTCGCCTAAGACTTCCCCAGCAATACGAAAGAGCGTGATAGAAAGGTCGTTCGTCCAGAGTGACATGGACCAGTTTGCAATCAATTCGCTCTCCCGGTTTCCCAGGACTCAGGACCCAGATGCAAGATTCGAATCTCATGTTTGCTTTGCCATAGTTCCAAGGGCGATATTGAAACATTGTAATTGGTGATGCGGGATGCGGGATGTGAAAGACAAAACAAAAACTTGATGATAAGGCTTTGGAAGAAAGTGGGCGGCACCTTTTAAGGCCTCACTTTAAGTTAAATCACCTAAGGTTTGTTCGACATTGTCTGTGTAGTATTAGAATATAGTGAGCTGTTTTTTTGGGCATTCTCTTGCAGTCACAGGATTCTACCACATGATGATTGACATATCTGTCCCGTCTCCTTTGTTGCCTCTTGCATGTAGGTGTATATAAGCACCTGTAGTTACAGTCTTGGAGTAGTAACTCTTCCGCTTTCAATCTGCGAGAATGATTAATGATTAGACCTGTGGCCTGCGCTGCTAACATGTAGAACGTTCTAGTAGACCTTACTCTCTCCATGACATTCTCTCCCCTAAAATAGACTCTACGGACCTCAACGCCATTGACTTAGGCTGTCTCTTACTTTAGAATCGCTATACAATATTGACTGAACCTGTAGGTAATATGGTTTAGCCTTGTGTTAGCTACAGTGCCTCTTCTATCTTGCCTTTTCACGGATCATATATACAAAGGCGTGAAGAGGAATATGACTTACGTAACATAAAGTTTAAGTATCTGGCCTTGATCCTTCTCAACCTTTCAACATGCCTGTTGAGGTGTGAAGCTTGTGGCTGTTCAGAAAAAAAAAGCAAGACGATCTTACTTTGGATTCCGTTAGAGATCGCGTTCTTAGTAAGGGCATCGCCCGCTGCGCTAACACTATTAGTGGCGCCGCATAGAGCCAGCGGCGCTACACAGCCAATGGGAATAAATTAATCTTCCTCAGCTGAAGCTGTGGCATCAGCTACCGTAGACATTACCTCGCTCTCATTGGAAGCAGGCCGAGTCAAGCCTACAAGTTGTCCGAAAGGTGTCGAGGTGACAAGACACTGGCAACAGCAGCTGACAGGTCGAAAACCACCCTCGCCCGCCCTAAGGCCATCAATATTCAAGACTCATTTGCAACCTCATCTTCAAGACCTCTCTCAGGAGGTTAACTTTATCCGATGGACTACCCGCCATTCCCAAGTCCTCGACACATTCGTCGTATCATTCTCCTTCCTGGCTCTGGCTCCCAAAAGATTCAGACCTTGCTGGAATCTGTATCACTCGATGTCGAGGTCCTTCCATTTACAGCTCTATCATATACCTGGGGGAGTCCAGATAGCCCAAGGAGAAAGATTACATGTAATGGACACGAGTTTCTTGTCACCAAAAGTCTACATGGCGCACTTGGAAGGATTCGCGATAAAGACAACCCCGCAGCCCTCTGGATCGATCAGATATGCATCAATCAGAAAGACACACTTGAAAGAATCAGCAAGTACCACTGATGAGAGAAATCTATACCAAGGCTAGCCAGGTATATGTGTGGCTGGGAGAGGCTGAAAATCACAGTCGCAATGATCTTGCCCTGATATACCAAACGGTGACGATGCTAGAAGAAAGCGCCAAAAAGGAGGGAAGGGCAGTTACCCCATGGATTGAGAGTCGCTTTATATCCCCAATCTGGCAGAACCCTCGGGGATGGGGATCGAAATGGGTTTATTTCTACAAACTACTTCCTGAACACACTTGGTCAGCAGTGCGACCTTTCTATCAGCGCCCATGGTTCAATCGTATTTGGATCATACAGGAAGTCGCCTTGTCCGATAACATTGTCGTCTTTTGCGGGGATGATTATCTTCCTTGGAAGTATGTTGAAAACTTCGTCGCATATATACCACCAGTATCGCCATCACGATTTTACGGGATGGACCCACAACGCAAGGGGCTTGCACAATACCAACCCCAGGCGATTTCCGAGATAGTGAGGCTTCGAAAAGAGGGTCGATCGCCGAGGCTTTTGGACCTTGTCCTAGAGCACAGGAGGTGCGGCGCAACAAATCCGAGGGACAAGATATACGGGTTGCTTGGTATGGGGAATTACAATATCCCTGTGGACTACCAGAAGCCTACTGAAGAGTTATACAAGGATTTCGCTATACAATATATCCGTCACGGGGCCTCCAGTATGTCTATCAAAGATATATCAGACCAGGAAGCTTTTCATGATGTATTCCGTATCTTGTACAGTGCGGGCAGACTCAGTCAAGGTCAAGAGCTCTCGCTCCCTTCATGGGTCCCTGACTGGAGCGTTGATTTCAAGTCAACTCCACTGTGGCCCGTCAACAAGTGGGACCTGGAAGACCAGGAATTTTGCGCCAGTAGCAAGCCTCGAGCCATTCTTAACGGACTCAAGGTGTATGGAACGACGAGTCTGAACTTCCTGGATATAACTGGGATAAAATGGGAGGTTGTGAAGGCTACGGGGACTGTGCTCTTGGATCTCTCAGCTCTAAAGTCAAGGCGACGGAGAAAAAGAACGATTATCGCTTGGATCCAGGAAGCCATCAACATTGCAAAACTCCACAAGTCGAAACCGTACCCGACTGGGGTCACTCACGAAGACGCCTTCAAGCAGACACTCCTTCTCAACAGAGAAGCACTTGGCGTCTCGGCACTAAGCTGGAACTTTGAGCTGAAAGATAGAAAGCTGCTTCGAAACCTTTGTCAGAAGAGGGCATTCGATGAGTGGCTGTGGGATGCAGGGCATAAGGACTCATATATTGACGCTGTCGCGAATGCTAATGGGCGAGCATTCTTTGTTACGGAGAGTGGCTTCATGGGACTAGGTCCGCATGGGATTCGGGCTGGTGATGTGGTGTGTGTTCTTTTGGGAGGTGATGTACCAGTAGTTCTCAGGCCAGAAAGAGACAAGTTCACATTGCTTGGAGAATGCTATGCAGATGGTGTGATGAAGGGCGAACTTGTGGAAGGCAATAATTTTCATTTAGCCACGATTACATTGGTTTAATGAGAATGGGCCTGGTCCTGATCTTTCATATCGGTAGTGGTTGATAACTGGGATTAAATGGTGCACTCTACCCCGTATTTATGGATCTTGCAATAGATATCCCTACCCGTCGACGGCTTCTCATTCGCATACTCCTCGATCAGGGCAGTCTTGGGGACCGGTCACCAACATGGAGACCAGTCGCCTCAGCGGAGAAGTTTATTCTCTACCTTCGAAAATGCTATTCTCGTGGCGTTCCCAGGCCATCGCCCTCACTCACCGTGATTTGAGTATGCTGGATGATGTTAGGGGTTGTAGTCAATGTTTGTAATTGAGGCTACACAAGCTGTCTATGTACGAAACCTAGTTGTTACCCGGAAATGATCTTACCCCTTCGCATCCCCTTAAGGGTTTGATATAGCCGCAGGGACAATTGGTGCAAGGAAGTAGAGCCTGAATCCTTAGGCCAAATCTCCTTAGAAGAATTTATGCCTTAGGCAGCTTGTTTGTAGAGCAGTTACTAAGACTTTAAAGACTTAGTAGGCACAGCACAGACTCTCTAGGGACTATAGGACCAAGCTCTTCCGCAACAACAGGGTTCTTGCTAGCAGCAATTAAAGTTCGACGGAAAGTCCTAGATAATTTAGGCCTAATTATATCTAATATTAGCGTAAAGACCTAGCAGAAAACTCTTCAAGTCGAACTTAGGGATCGATAAGTAAATTATATATACACTAGAAGACGACTAACGCATCTAACCCCTGTATATAGAATGATTCTTGGCTCTGAAAGATAGCTTGAATGCGCTCTGGATACTCAAACCCTGTTCAATGATGATAGTTATGATGATGATGATGATGATGATGATGATAATGATGGACGTGGAATAATTGAAGATGTGGTGGCTTGGAAGAGCGACGGGGACGCTTGCGGGAGTGGTGCTGGTGGTGGTGGTGAGGTGTAGGCGAAGAGGGCTGCTGAGGCGAGGCTGACAGCGGTGAAGAAGGTAAAGGCGAGGGCGAGGGCGAGGGGGAGGGGTCATTGTTGCCAGGCGAAGATTGTCGTTGGGGGGGGGGGGGAGGAGGAGGCAACGGCGAGCGACGACGTCTTTTTGTTGATGTCAATGTCGATGATGATGATGATGGCAGTGGTAGTGTTTGCGGTTGTGTTTGTGATTGTGTTTGTGATTGTGATTGTAATGCTGATGATGGTCGTAAAGATGATGAGGCTTGTTGGGGGCGACATTCTTCATTGGCGCTGGCGCACAATAAACACGGTCGGTCTTGCAGTGACTGCAAGGGGTCGCGCAGACATTTCCGTCCACTCTGTTTACATCGCGCACACTGAACAAGTCAGATATATCAAGAGAGAGAGAGAGAGAGAGAGAGAAAGAGAGACTGACAATATACCGCTTGGTTGGGCTTCAATTGTGGTGGTGGTGGCTTGTCCATGAATAATGGATGGATGGATGGATGGATGGATGGATGGATGAAGGATTGAAGAGCTGAAGAACTGATGATTGATTGATTGATGATATATATCCCACCAGTACTTAGTCAACTAACCATCATCAAACTCTCAACATATCAACCACCCATCCACCCGCCGCCGCCGCTGCTGCTGCTGCTACACACTTCTGCTCTCAACCGCTGCGCGATTCTACTTCTGCCCTCACCGACTTCAAAGAGGACTTCAAAGGACGTCGCAATTGGTCTTTTTTCGTTTGTTTGATGCGCGACCATGGAACACGACCAGACAAAGAGACAAAGAAGCCAGACAAAGAACCTCCCCAGCATCCAAATCTCTCATCGCAACATTCCACATCCACAACTACAACTACAACAACTATTACTATTACTATTACTACTACAACTACTACCACAACATCATGGATGAGCAGGAGAGATTGAGGCAGATCCAAGATTTAAATGCAAAGATCCAGGACAAAACCAGGAAAAGAATTCAGGCCCAAACACTATCAGCGTTGTCCTCCTTATCACCACCACCAGTATCATCATCATCATCATCATCATCATTATCGCCACCATCACCACCATCACCACCATCTTCTACTTCAAGGACACCTCTCCCTCGCCCCAGACCTGCGGCGGCGGCGACATCGCGATCTGCTTCAGGCCAAGAGATCCCTTCTTCCTCTTCCCCAGAGTCCTTGCCAACCTCAACTTCTCCATCTCCCGTCCAAGATGTGGCCAGCACGATGGCCATAGTGCCATCTCCAGAATCTTCCACCAACGACCCGGGTCATGCCACGAGCCTGCTGCTGCTGCCGCCGCCGCCCTTTCCACGAGAGGTGCCAACGACATACCATGCGCTGTATCTACAACAACCATCAACACATCTGCCTCCGCCCATGGAACCGTCGCTGGGTCATCCTCGAGTGCGGGTCGGGGCGACGTTCCAGTTCGGATGGCACTACGGCATATACTTCTTGGTGGGCCTCATCGCCTTCTGGGTATATAACCCCCCACGACTTATAGTCTTTGCGTATAACATGCTCTATCGGCTTGGTTTTGTCATTGATACTGCCGTCAACATCGAGTCAGTCATCTCGGAGACGTCAGGCGTCGTGAGAGGCGGTGCGAGTTGGACAGGTATGTTCGCTCATTATCCCCTCGATTTCATCCCCACACGCTGATCTTCTTCCCGTAGTTTCCACCCTCAGGGCACTTCCCAACGCCTCAGTAAGTGTTGGTATGTCCTCCTCGATGACCCCATCTTGCGACTCTGATACTAATCCAGAATATAGGATCACAGGTGGCCAAGGCTCCAGGACAAGTTTGGCTCGCCATATCATCCTGGGGCGTGGCCGTGTCCTCCATATGGGCCCGGTCCAACCATACACGAGCCAACCTTTTCGATCAGCTCGAATTCATCGAATTGAATACATCACAAAAGACCCATTTCGATTCAAAGATGGTCCTCATGCCCTTTACTCTCAACGAATGCCAAGCCGAGATCATGGCCATCCAAGACCAGATCCAAAAGTCACATCTGCCATCCTCCTTCAAAGATCAACTTCTCCCAGGACTTGAGGAGAGTACCGAGTCCATGCAGTCAGTCCGCACGAATTTCGGCTCCTTTGAGCACACCTTCTTCCATTCCGTCTTGGTCATCTACCACATGTCGAGCGACATTGCGCGAAAACTCAACGCGCGAGCCGAGTACTACGCCTACCTCGAGGAATCATGGTGGCGACGCTACTTCTACCGGACCTCAACCTTAGAAGAGCAAATCATGAGCGTCGTCTACATCCACACGCAAACCCTGTACTCCGAATTCTCCGAGATCCTCCGCGCCGCCAATTCGCTCCTCGCAGCCCTCAAGCAACTCGAGATGAGTCTGTCCAAGTCCTCCGCCGTAGTCGACCACGTCTTCACCACCAGTGATGACGAACTCCGCCAGCTCGTCGGCACCGGCGTCCTCGCCTGGTTTGGGCTCTCCCTATCCCCATCACCCAAGTCAAGTACCCCAAACCAACACATCGATCTCGCGCTCCTGCACTCCATCATCTCCATGGTCGAGGCGTACGTCCAGAACACACAAGACACCTTCCAAGATCTTATGCTCCAGGTGCAGACCCTCCGAGCTTCCATCAAGCACCGCGAGGTGACCTTTACCGATCTCCTCCAGTCAGAGGGGGGCGGGAGCGGGAGTAGGAGATTACCCGAGATCATCACCATGTTGCAGTTTTATGCCCAGCCGAGGTTGGATAGCGTTCGGGAGTTGGAGGCGAAGGTGAAGGCGAGGCAGAATGCAGAGAAGGAATATACAGCGCAAGCGCTGAGGAAACAGCAGGAGGAGATTGAGGCGCTGAAGAGTGGTGGTAGTGAATGCTGATTATGAAGTAGACAGAGAGAGAGAGGGTGGGAGGGGGTTGAATTTTTACAGAAGACTCTTTGGACCCGGACTACCTTGGACTTCTTCGACTTGGACTTAAAAGTCACGATTGATTGTCGAGTTTGATTAAGTTTATTACCTACTCTTCCATTAACAACTCTTTATCCCTTAACTTTAAGTTCGGCTTCGGATTCAGCTTCGACTTAACTTCGCTTTAATACCTTTCGACCTTTCGACCTCTCGATTTTAGACTTAAAACCTTCGACTTCAACTTTAAGGTTAAAATTTATTATTAACTTCGTCGAGGTCGTTCATTATGTTTATTAAGGTTCTTAATTTTGTAAAGGTTGTTGAGTTTA
>JAJONI010001811.1:0-10164 GCA_022190145.1 Pezicula rhizophila | reverse complement strand
TATACTGCGGCTTTCTCAAGCTTCACTTCAAATAATTTGGCACTTTCCCACGGTTGATATGTTATTGGATAATATATGCAAAAACCTTCACTATGAGTTATTCTGTAATGTTCATTTATTTAGTAATGACCTTCTGCTTGGTGTTGCTATGTTGAAGTGATTTTTCTGGTGCAATTGAGATAATTAACCGAGCTAACCACTGAAGTGGAAAAGGACGTGGTAGTGAGCTTTTTAGCAAAACACATGTGAAGATATTCAAACATCATTTTGATCGCACATTCATAAGGAAATGCTGATTATTTTTGTTGTTCTTGGAGGCTAGCCGGCACAGGATAAAGAGTCGCCTGTAGGTAGGTTGTCGGCTGTGCATCCGCCACTGTCTTGGACCCTAACTCAAAATAGTTTCAAATCTTCACTGCCTATTATAGGGAAAGCACAAGACTAACGATCATACATAGTCTGGACAATGAAAAATGCGGAACCTGTTCAGCACAATTATTTTGCTAGGCCAGAAGCTTACCAGTTGCGTCAAAAGGGCCAAGTGATGGATCGGACATACCGATCGGGCCAACGCATTATAGCTCCCACCTCTCTAGCTGAACCGACATATTCCCAACAATCAAAAATGCATTGATACAAGTTCCGTCAGCGAAATGTTTACGATGCCATAGTTCGTGCTGGCTTAGTAGTTGCCATGATAAGTTGATGAGTGATGGGTAAATTGCACTTAGTGACAGTCTGGGGCGGGGATGCAATATTGTGCGAGTGCTTACTCCTCCTAGTCTACGTCCAGAAACCTAGCTGACCTAAGACAAAAAAAAGAAGTACTCATCATAATACGTGAAAGTTGGAGAAGCAAAACTAGTGGTGCTTCAACATCAAAGATGCTTTCCAGCTGTCAAACTAAGTTACCATTCAAACAACTTATGACATATACATGTTTAATGAAACCAGCTTGAATCCAGGGAGTATCCACAGCCAATCTGACGTTTACTTCTTCATATTCGAACAATCAGCGATTTCGATCATGAGAGCTTTCCTCAAAGAGAAGCGTAATACGTGTTCCTACCGTGATGATATGATTTCTTGCCCAAACGAATAAGAAGTGCTCGCATAGCTACCTCATGCATTTGGTCGCTCGGTCGGCGAGACTTTAAGACGGTGAGACACCTACCACACGGAAATGAACTGCCAATGATGCTGCGGTATTTCGCAAGCTCTCAGACTTGCCAGGGGGGCTAAACAAACACTCCTGATCTTCATTTTACTTTGCCTTTCTTCCTCTCCACACAACAACACAACACAACTTTTGAAGGTCCAAAATCCAGCACATGATTCGGACTGTCATTGACCAACATCTCCTCTGATAGTTTGATACTGTAGTATTGGTTTCTTTGCCAACTAGAAAGCCAATCCTGCGAGAGGGTTCCTCATCAATTCCTTCCGTGGCGTCCTGGCACTTTGGCACTTTGGCACACACCAAGTCGGTCCAAGCTTCGTTCGCCGGCCGGAGCTAGCCTACTTCGCGTCCTTGAACCTCATACATTCATACACAATAGCATATGCTCCCACCAATACGCGACAACAACCCCCAAAATGTTCTCTACACTCCTCGAGAGAATGGGATCGGCATCTCGAGGTGGTGTTCGGGCAGAGATACCTCGAGCTTCGCCCTCCGACTCTATCAATAGCATAGAAACAGGCGGCACCTTTTCTAACGCGCTCATCGCATCCTCAACACCTCCAACAAGCATTGGCGACAGTGTTAGCATCTCATCTGCCTCATTATCATCAGAAAAAGAGATTGCTCATCCTATCGCGACCGAAAACCCTAGTGGACGTAGCCGCCGAGCCCGTACCAGCGTGGGCACATATAACGTTAAGGCCCTCGCTGGCACATCAATCCACGCCCCGCGGAAGTATGGCAAGGATGCCTCTATAAGCGAATTAGAAACGCGTCGTAGGACTATATCTGGCGATACATTGGCGAAAGCCCTGGCTTCAGGAAACTCCTCTACTCCTAATGTGAATAAAGACAATGCGAAGGCTGTTCGCGATGGAATCGATGGATTAGATTTAGATTGGTCTGTAAAACCACTGCCAAGATCAAAGAGCGAGATTGGCCTGAATGCGCTGGCAAAAAAGAACGCGACTGCTGCGCCAGAGGAGTTGGCGCGGCGAAAGTCTACTCGGCTGGCTGGCGAGAAAGTTGAAAGCCTTACGAAGAAGTTGACTGTGTTGGGAAAGAGAGGGCGCAAGAACTTCGAGGATGGCCTGTCGAAGGCTTCGAGAGAACTCAAGAAGCTGGCAGATACCAAAGAATTTGCCCATATCGACACGCAACCAGTTTTACACGAAATCTGGAGCAATGGAAAACTGGTTGTACCGGAGGAACAGCAACGCAAGAAGAAGAAAGTTGAGCCACCTGCGCAGCTACTCAGCCCAAATAAATTACCCGAACAACCAAAGCTCGAAGAGAAGAAGAAGACTTTAGGCAGGAGAGAGAAAGTATGGTTGACTAAGGGCTTGTATGCTGGACAGGAACAAAAAGATGTCAATTGGTCTGCTGGATTTTCGGACAAAGAAAAAGAGACTATAGCCAATCGTGTACTAACCAAGCCAAGAAGCATTTTGCCACTGCCAATCTGGCACGGAAAGCGATTGTTGGAAAGTGATAGAGACTTCAAGTTACCTTTCGACGTTTTCTCCCCACTTCCTCCAGGACAGCCCAAACCAGATGATTGGAAGAATTCGACAAAGAGTGAGTGCATGATCCCGCGACATTATAACTAATACTAACCCATGTTACAGACCGCTTCATCGGCGACGCAGCTTCGGAATGGAAGCACACGAAACACTTCGGTGACTTTGACTCTAGATGTGTTTGCACTCCTGCTGAAGGCTGCGGTGATTATTGCCAAAATAGAATCATGTTTTACGAGTGTGATGATGAGAACTGCGGCGCTGGCCGAGCGTGCGGCAACAGAGCATTTGCTGATTTACAGCAACGTCGAAAGCATGGCAACAAGTATGATATTGGCGTCGAAGTTGTTAAGACCGCCGATAGAGGTTATGGTGTTCGGAGTAACCGTTGCTTCAATGATGATCAGATTATTGTTGAGTATAATGGCGAGATTATCACCGAAGAAGAGTGTGATAGACGGATGAATGAGGTCTATAAGAACAACGAGGCAAGTGGCCCATCCTACGATATTGACCTGATACTCATCTGACCTAGTGTTATTACCTTATGGCTTTTGATCAAAATATGATCATCGACGCTACAACTGGCAGCATTGCTCGTTTCATCAATCATTCCTGCACACCAAACTGCAAGATGGTCAAGTGGATTGTAGCTGGAAAACCACGCATGGCACTTTTTGCTGATCGCGATATCATGACAGGCGAAGAACTAACTTACGATTACAACTTTGACCCCTTTTCTGCCAAGAACGTTCAGGAGTGTCGCTGTGGCAGCGCTAACTGTCGAGGTTTTCTTGGGCCTAGACCTAAGGATGTCAAGCCGCCGAAGGAGAATGCGATTAAGGAGGCCATGAAAGCTGGAGTCAAGGCTGGAAAGAGAAAGTTGAAGGAACTCTTGGGTGGAGACGAGGACGATATAAAGTCCAGCAGCCCCAAGAAGAGAAAGATAAAGCCTGCTACAGGTCTCAAGAGAGCCGCCTCATCGGCAAGCATGAAGATGGCTACCAACGCCAAGGGTGCAGCGAAAGTCCTCAAGAAGAGTGTTTCCGGCCAACTTCTCAATGCACGACATGCAGTTACACCAAAGAGATCTATCTCCGTGAAGAGTAAGAAGGCTAGCATCTTGAAAAGTTATGGAAAGGGACAGACGAAACTCGCGTCAAGAAATTCTAGTCTTGTGCTTGTTGCTGGTAGTCCAGAAGGCAAGAAGTCGCCTCGACCAAAGACCGCGTACGTTCGACGAAAGAGTGTCGCCAAAAACGTTGTAAGGAGTGTCAACGGCGCCACTGGGGCGGCTGAGCAAGGGCTTAGTATCAAGGTCGTTTCTGCCGCTGGTGAAGCTGCGGATGACGCTGGGGATGATGTTGTGGAGCAAGAAGGGATTTCGGAGGAAGTGGAGATTTCAGAAGAAGTGAAGAAAGCAACTTATGCATAGAAGGCTGGTCGATATGGCGTTTTGGCGAATGTTTTTCTTCGACTGCTTTGATAGCCGGCATAGGTCCATTTTATGGTTTGACTCAATCTTCAACCGGAGCACCAATGTATGATTATATAATGCCCTATGGGAGTTGGAGGAGCTGGAGCATCGGCGCATTGGGCTGTGTTTGAGGTTCGATATGTACTGTTGGTTTATTGCTATCGGTTGCAAGTCGAGAATGTATGTATGAAACACGCACGCAGTAATCGACTTAATACCAAAATTTAATGTACTTTCTGGCTACTAGTCGTACCATGTTGTTGGAGATTCATAGTAGGCCAATAGGGACTTGCTCTTGGTGACCTTAGAAAGTGACATCCACAGTAACATTAAAACACATCGACCCAGGGCATGACAGGATATCGCATCTACTACCACTCCTGGCTCAGCTATACTTGCCTTAGTGCCATTAAGCCGGCTTATCAACTAGCGAACAAATCGCTCAGTTACTGTAGGTACAGTACTGTAAGTTCTAGCATTGATGTCTGTGAGGCTGTTATTGAGTTCATAAGCAAGAGGAACATAATGAGGTAGGTTTACGCTAATTATCTATAGAGTTGTGAGAGTATAATAATACTAAGTTGGAAGCTCTAGCCTTACACCTACTTACTGTATCGATCATTTACAGGCCCTTGTCTCCGGTTAAGGGTACCGCACCGTACTTCTACTGCAAGCAGCGTAGCTTTGAGCCCCCTTTCTCTGAAGAAGCTAGCGGCCGTCCCATCCTTGCAGATTTATTGCTAGCATTGTGAATTTCGCGTCATCCACGAACAACGGAGTTGAATAACTTTGCCAACCATCAACTCGATTATTATTATTATCTGCATCTATTTACGGCTCCGGGTAACCAGCACCGCGTGTAAATCTTGTATGAAATGCTATCAATGCACAAGTGCTGAATCTACGAAGAAATTTTACAGCCAATATTCAGCTCGGCGTTCTCTTAACACCCCTACAACTTCTTGTCTAGATGAATACCTCATCTGCTTCCAGGTCTGTAGATTCACAGAGACTTCGTTCACCACCACCGCTTATCCAGTCGCGGGAGACGGGAGATTTAATACCTTCAGATAATCTCAAATATGGAGCGTCGATAGCAACTAAGCCTACACCTGTTGCGAAATCATGGGCGCATTTTGTTGCTGGAGGGTAAAAAACCCCTTTTCTACAAAACCCAATGCTACATGTGCTAACCTCTATATTTAGAGTTGGAGGTATGACAGCCGCAGCTTTAACTGCTCCCCTCGATGTCCTAAAAACGCGCCTCCAATCCGACTTCTACCAAGCCCAGATCACTGAGAGCAGAGCCCGCAAGGGTATCTCACCACATGCACATCTTTCGCCCATCCGGAGCGCTCTTCTTCACTTCCGCGAAACATTTCAGGTTCTGAGTTCAGTTCATAAGGTTGAAGGTTACAGAGCACTTTTCAAAGGACTGGGTCCTAGCCTGGTTGGGGTGGTGCCAGCGCGGTCAATAAATTTCTACACTTATGGAAACGGGAAGCGAATTATTTCCGAATATGCAGGAGTTGAAAATGCGTGGGTTCACGTCGGCGCTGCAGCTATTGCAGGAATTGTGACGAGCACAGCTACGAATCCGATTTGGATGGTCAAGACTAGGCTGCAGCTTGACAAAAGTTCTGCCGAGAGGAGTGGCACAACTGTGAGAAGATACAAGAACTCCTGGGATTGCATAAAGCAAATAGTTAGGAATGAAGGGGTTAGAGGCTTGTACAAGGGTATGACAGCCAGCTATTTAGGAGTGACGGAGAGTACTTTGCAATGGGTACTTTATGAGCAGATCAAGAAGAGCCTGAAGAGAAGAGAGGAGTTGATCGAGGCGAGCGGAAGACCGAAGAATATGTGGGATCATACGGTCGAGTGGACGGGACGAGTCTGTGGTGCTGGCAGTGCAAAATTCTTTGCAGCTCTTCTTACTTATCCTCACGAAGTAAGTTCTCCAAATGTATACTTAACTATTAACTAACTTTTATCTAGGTTGTCCGCACACGACTACGACAACAACCCACCGACGGTAGCAAAGCAAAATACACCGGTCTAGTCCAGTGTTTCAAAACGGTCTGGAAAGAAGAGGGTATGGTCGCTCTTTACGGCGGCCTAACACCTCACCTACTCCGGACAGTACCCAGCGCAGCCATCATGTTCGGAACCTACGAAGTCATCTTGAAGTACTTCGACACACCCTCATAACTGGCTTTCTCGCGAAACTTGTACAATTAACTTTGGAGTTCCGGCACGGCCTCAACTTGTACAAAACAACTTCACTTCCCCCCTGTACCAGAACTTCACTCATGAATTATTGTGGATACGGTTGTATGATAGGATGCATAGTATAGCATAGCGGCAAGGCGTTTATAGTGGATGTGGGGAAACTGAAAGATCTCTACCATAGACTAGGTAAATGTCACTCATGTAATAAAAGTCTCAAATTCGGAATAAGCCCTTTACTAAACCGCCGTTGCCTTTAGAGCAACTAATTTCGAGTCTCGCAAAACAGAAACCGAAGAGTGTGTACGTTGACTAACACTGCAAGAACTCTATCAATAGCAGAAACCTCTTACTGAAAGAGCTTCTGATAAACTTTGAGCATGTAAAAAATGCCTGGCAAGAGCCTATATGTTTTGTATCTATCCTCCCCATCCTGTTACTTGTGGCAGTGATCAGGAAGTTGGAGTAGTTTGAGACTTCAAGCTAGCCAAAATAATTTAGTGGCCTAAAGATTTGTACTCATGCTTCTCGCTCTCTTCACTTCACTATACATTGGGATCTACAGGGATGGTACTAACAGTAAGTCCTAATACGTAAAGTCATCACTTCTTCATTCATAATATGTAACTAACTCAAACTTCCAAAAATGGCTGCTTATAGGCCTTTGAATAGCACAGCCAACCCAATGCAATTTTGAAGAGTATACGAAAGAAAGGGTTAAAAACAAAAAACGCTCGCTTGGATTGACGGAAATTACGCCTGTGAGTGATAAAAATCCCAATATTTCCTGCCCAAGAAATGAACAAATAGAAATTTGCTCTAGGCCTGAGCCTTCCTCTCCTGCACCTTAACGGGTATCTGAACGTTGTAATGGATTGAGTTTGTGCTGGGTAATTATCATACTTGCTGGCCTTCGCTTTTGGAGTTTCCGAGGCCGGTTCGTACCGACTACAGCGTCGTGGGAGATTCACCAAGCATTACGGTCCCAGTTGGGATCTGTTTGAGGCTAGTTAGCTTTTTTTCCCTAAAGCTTGCTTGGACAGGTATGAGGCTTGTTCTTGGCACGCAAATGTTAGAGAAGCTTCCGTAGATTGCTTTTCAGTTTGGCCGCCCTCATAACATAGAGAAAGTCCGACTAACCTTGTACGAATCCAGCCAGGACCTTGCTGCCAGTTTGCAAAAGTGGATGTCCAACAACAATCTGCAGGAATCGCTGCAATCCCTCTCTCCGATGCTCAATCACATCATCGCTAAAGCGATTTGTGAAGACCTTTCCAGGCAATGGTGGGATCGTTACACGTACTTGCTCTCTTTCCAAGATATCACGGAAGTACTCAAAGTCAGAATAGCGCCTACGCACGCTACTGTGTCGGAGCTTGAAGGCGGGAATATTGGTGCGGCAGAGAATCTCGTAATCGGTGTACATGCTGCGTCCGATGCCGTGTGTACGTGGATTCTTGACCTGAAGATGGATGAGTAAACTGTGTTTAAAGAGTTGAGGGCGCACATACCTCTATCTCCAAGAAGTTCTCTGGTGGGCCGTAGATCTCCTCGAAGCTCTGCTGTCGCGAATCTGGCATAGCCTGCATGATGGGCGGTTTGTTTGCGATTGCTCGGGGTTTGGATGTATCTCAGTCTACACAAAGGCTTGGATTTGTTGATGGCGCAAAGTCCCTTCCGGCGTTTTCTTGCGAAGAGCTTTTAGAGTCGCGTGCGTGACAGAGAGCGGCTGAGTAGGGAGTGTAGGGAGTTGGTAGGTGGGTGAGTGAGTGAGGGAGGTACCTAAGGTAAGGGTAATTGGAAACCCCGCACCACGTGACACGAGAAGATTCCAGGACGACGGTAAAAGCAGCAACTATTTACTATTTCACGGTACTATTATTTCATAGCACAATATATTATTTCACAGTACTATTATTTCATAGCACAATATATTATTTCACAGTACTATTATTTCACAGTACTATATACTATTTTACAGTACTATTATTTCACCAGTACTACAGTTGATTCTCAAAATAATCTCTTGCAATGGAATTGGTACGGTAGTAACTAGTAGCACTCCATACAGAAACGCAGCTTCTGCTACTGTTCAACATTTACTTTCATTTCCTTCTCAGTCATCCCGCCTTTCTTCTTACTTGAACCCTGATACTTGCCATGACGACAGCTCTTGCCAAGCGGTTAGTGTTCGGCGGGCCTATTGTGAGTACCGCTCTGCATCACAACACCGCCATTGCTTATTTTCACAGACTTTGGTCGTGTTGATTGCCATCGCAGGGTATGTTTGTTCGTTCTCATCGCCATTCGAAGCTTCACCCACTGACTGATCTCCGTTGCGAAGCTATGCCTACTCCCAGGTACTCAATCTCAGCCTTCCAATACCGCAAGCCTTGGGACTATTTACTGTCGTACTACCTCTGATCACAGCCATCTCCACTTAGAAAGCACGAGGTCTTATTGAAATTATCCTGCCTCTGATAGCTGTCCTTGGCTTTCAGCTTATCTACGAGACAATCTTCACCACACTTACACTCACAAATATCCTACCACCAGATGCGTTACGTTGTGACCTCGAGAGCAGATGGCAACACTTGTTCCAGGCGAAGAATAGCCACGCCATACAGTTACCCAGGTCGTCTCCTTAATCTACCTCCTCATGAGCGGTAGCGTCACTCGAAATTTCAGGGCACTTACTGGTTTAACCGACGAGGACACGGAAGATAACCAAGCAACGATGAGAAGACTGATTGAGCAAGGCAATAGTGCAACATATAGCCATGAGTCTGCTGAGGAACCTTCAAATAAAGGCCCCAGAGTTCAGCCATTCGCATTGGTGGACACTGAAAATCAATGGAGGGATGAGAACAATGGTCATCATCTTAGTTCTGGCTGCGTAGAATAGGATGAGATGGTATTGATACTTAGTTACCAGGCTTGCACTTGCGACTTTATCTTTTGCCTGCAACATTTGACCGCCACAGCAGTCATGATCACAGCGGGGAATATTTGTTCGGGATTTCAGAACATGCGAGGAGGGTGAGTTGGTTGGAGTTTGGGCTTAAAGTAGGGGTTTCGCTATGTAGTCCACATTGAAAGCCAGTCCCCTTCACTAGTATATTTGAAGCGCATCGTTTCTCATCAATCCTCAAACTACTCGAGCTATTAGCTTCATCCTTCGCTCCATTTCTGTATCATATTAGAGTGAACTGCAGGCACAGCGCTCGGCGTTTGTGTAAAAATATTTTCACACGAGCTCGATATCCTCAAGGTCTCAGTGCTAGAAGTGATTGCTTAAACTTGCTTTTCGAGATCGTTCCTCGTAGCTCCTGACTAGTATTCGAAGACCGAAATAGTATATTGTTGTATTAGGCTTCCCTAAAATTCCCCTCGCTTAATTTATTTGTGTCGTTTAACACTCGCTACCTGTCTAACAGAGCAAATTCAATAGGAAACTCCCATCCATATTATCTTCCCGCCTCCCAGCTTCCTCTACCTTATTTGACTTGCTAGTCGCTCCTTTATTGTTGCAGCTCGCTGTCACTCATTATCACTCCTCTGCCACCCCCAAAATCGAAAATAATTGTACTGATTTCTTTTCCTATGGCCGCTAAGTGGAACTTCATTACCAAATACACTCACTCAATGGGTTAAAACTGTGTAATTCCAGAAAATGTCGATTTATTATTCCATGTCCTGTCACCAAAGCGTTCTGGAAAATAATAAAAAATTTACAACCTGCTTCCGCCATAACT
>JAJONI010001808.1:0-10176 GCA_022190145.1 Pezicula rhizophila | reverse complement strand
ACTAATAATACATCTTAGAAGTTGCGAAAGCCCTTACTAACACGTAGGAAGATGTTCTTGTAAGTTGTATTAATAAATATACTACAGGTAGAATACCTCGTATAAGCTAGATGGTCTATAATTTCGCAGAGGAAATCAAGGGAGGACTAGTATGCAAGAACTCGGTGGCGAGATTCGTAAAAAGGCACCCCTCTCTTTGGTCTAGATATCTACGGAACATTGGGTATAATTGAGCTAAGTTTGATTTTATACCTGATTTTGTACTATTATATACTCTTGTAATATTCTTAGGGTTCGCTCTCTTTGGAATTGGCTAAGGCCACTACTGGCGCCACACTCTTGTTCCAAAACCTACCAGCATGAGGCGGGACAGAGAGCGGGATTTACATGCTGCCGGCTAATTGGAACTTGGTTAATTCGAGTTCTCTGCATAGTGTATGGAAAGGGAGAGCGGCATTGACGGACGGACAATTTTGTACTGTTCCAATGTACGCAGAAAGTGCAATTGTATGTCCATTGGCTAATAACTTCGCGGTCCCTATTTCAGGAGACATGGATGTCTCGCTAATGCATCTTCGCGGCGGAAACGATGCACCCCGCTACTCTGCAAGAACGCGTCCGCCGAGCACTTCTAAACTCCGCCGATACTCCGGACCCTGCCTGACAAGCTCGCCAATAGGCGAAAACTATCTCGGGTCGTACACTTTCAAGACAGTTTCCGCTTTTCATGCATGTCGGTGGACTTAGGACTTCATTACTCTCAGCAACCCATTCAGTCGTCAACTATGCTACCATTACGCTCATCGCGGCTTCGAACCGTTATGACAGATGCAAACAGGCTGGCTGTATGCTAGAAATTGACCTTAAGTTTCATCTTGATCCGAGCTCACCATTGTGACTTACTTATATAAGAGCAATGGTCTCTTTGCGATACCCAACTCGAAATCCACCGAATATATCAGCCCCCTCAAACACCAAGCCGACTCACTAAGTCATACTAACACCACTCAAGCTTCCGCAATGGCGAATGCAACCTTCACCACAAGCAACGCTGAAGTTGACTTCCCTTGGAGCAAAAACCATCTACCCACACAGCTTTTTATCAATAACGAGGTTAGCCATCAACTTCGCTGTGACTTTAGACTAATTCGCTCGGCTAACTCTGGAACAGTTTGTTGAGTCTGTAAATCCCAAGAAGCTCGAGGTTTTCAACCCTAAGGATGGCTCACTCGTCTCTAACCAAGTCGCTCTCGCCGGTGAGCAAGATATCGACCGCGCAGTCGCCGAAGCCGAGGCCGCCTTCCCAACGTGGCGCAAAACCCTGCCCACCACACGCCGTGATCTACTTATTAGACTGGCAGACCTGATCGAAAAGCATGCCAGCTCCTTTTCTGAACTGACGAGAATTACTCTCGGTGCACCAATCGGCGGTTGGGGTGGTATAGAAGTGCAGTACTCGTGTCAAGCCCTACGATACTTTGCTGGTTGGGCGGACAAACACTCGGGCGAACTGTACAATGAGGAAGACGGGTTTCTGAAGATCGTTCGAAATGAGCCACTGGGAGTCACCGCTGGAATCATCCCGTGGAACGCGCCGCTGGGGTTTGTTTGCAACAAAGCTGCGCCAGCTATTGTCACTGGCAACTGCATCATCTTGAAGCTCTCAGAGAAGACGCCATTTGCTGGGATAGCGCTGGGATCGCTCATCAAAGCAGCCGGCTTCCCGCCCGGTGTGATCCAGCTCCTGTCTGGTGACGGGTCGTCGGGAGCCTTAATCGCAAGCCATATGGGCATTCGCAAGGTCTCGTTCACTGGCTCCACGGCAACGGGACGCAAGATCCAGGAGGCAGCTGCTAAAAGTAATCTCAAGCGGGTTACCCTGGAGTTGGGGGGCAAGAGTCCCGCGATCGTGTTCAACGACGCAAACCTGGCTAATGCGGTTCAGTGGTGTGTGAACGGCATTACGATCAACAGCGGGCAGGTTTGCCAAGCTGCCTCACGTGTTTACGTGCAAGACGGTGTGTACGAGAAATTCGCCGACATGTACAAGAAGGCGCTGGAAGAGAGGGCACGCACGACGGGGGATCCCGATGTGATGAGCACAGTCGTGGGACCGCTAGCAGACAAGCATCAATTTGAACGTGTTATGGGGTTTATTGAGCGTGGTAAAGCCGACGGAAACGTCCTGACAGGTGGTCATCGTTTAGGGGAAAAGGCATACACTTCTGGTCCTCGGAATATTGTAGATTGCTAATGCTAATACATAGGGCTTTTACGTCTCGCCAACCGTCTTCACCAACGTTGACAAGGATTCTGAGATCGTTCGTAAGGAAATATTTGGGCCCGTCTCCGTTCTAAACAGCTTCAAGACCGAAGAAGAAGTGATCGAGCTCGCAAACGATACAAACTATGGGCTTGCCGCGGGTATTTTCACCCAGGATATTAATCGGGCCTTACGTCTCACTACTGAGCTTGACGCAGGTGGTGTTGGGGTGAATTGTGTGAGCGCAGTGTTCTGGGAGCTTCCATTCGGTGGCATGAAGGAGAGCGGCTTAGGGCGTGAGAACGGAATCCATGCTATCCGGTCATTCACAGAGCCCAAGGCGGTGTATATTAACTTGGCTTACTAGTTCTTGAATTGTTCCATCTTTCACTCGGGCAAGACATGACAGGTACGGACAGGGTAAGATGACAGCTTGGTTGCAGCCCCGATCACTAGGCTGACCGGGGAAGAAAAGTTAGGATCCTAAGCAGGGGTAGATTAGTGTCAGCAAAGGAGGAAATTATATTGACTAGTAATCCACATATACAATAGGATTGGAACTATCTGCTTCACCAGCTATCTCCACGTAATAAATTGATTCTATTTATATCTAAAGAACTATGTAAACTAGTTGTTTGCCGAGGCATAGTGTAGTACGAAGCCGAAACCGATAGAGAGGCCACCGAGTGCAGGCCTAGCCCAGCTAAGATACGGGTAGCTAGCCTAGGAAGTAACAAAAGAGGCTAAATCAGGAGACTCTAACATCCAACTATCATTGAGCATTGGTTGACGTAATCTTTGTTAATGAATATGGTGACATTAAGGTTGATATAGTAGCCAATAGCTATAGGTAGAAATGTGAGGCCAGTAATACCGGCTGTGTAGCTCTTGCCTCCCTAGAAAATAAGAGGGAAAGAGACGAAATACATATAAAGGACTCTGTACAGGACCGAACTATACAACGAGATGAGAAAGACGGTGAGCTTGGTGAAAAGTAGCCGAAATACTCGAATTAAGCAGGTTCCAAGATACGAAACAAAAGGTTCCGTACAGATTTGGGGTATAGAGGTGTAGGTTTAATTACCGGTTTCCTTTCGCAGCTTGGCAGCTTTCAGAGCAAGGGTACGTACAGGATAGGTATCTGGAACAGTGAAGGGTATTAGAATTCACCCAACTCCAGCAAGGATCAACTGAAGCCAATATAGCCAACCCCCATCCCTTAGCATCACTCAGAAAGCCTCCACGACAGATCTATTAGATAACATCCATTAGCCACACATCTCAAATATCTGGCAGAGGATGTTTCCTTACCCCAACTCCCTAATGACTACGCTGTCTGAACAGGTTTCAAGCTCTTCTGAGGCACTCTCGAAAAAGTACTCCGATGGCGAATCGACAAGAGAAATCTTCTTTACGAGCTCGAAATATCCTAGTTGACACTGTGGGAGCTGCGGCAGCTGTAATAGTCACGACCGCGTTGAGATAGATATATTTCACCCATTTTCGAAGCCTCGATTTTCTAGTCTTGTAGTGAATCTTAGAAGATACACAGCAAATCAACTTATAAGTACTCCTATATAAGGTCCCTCGTATTTATTATAGCATTTCGGATTGTTGAAGGGAATTTATCCAAGCTCGCCCTTCAGCAATTCCATGAAATATCTGTTTGTTCAGCACAAATTTTGACTTTCCTCCCCTGTAGTAACTCAGGGATACTCAGTGACCTGTACCTCTACGAGTAACATATAATTTTGGATCTACCCCTTCATTTCCAACTCTCAGAACTCGTGCTGGAAGTATGGATTTGCGCTCCTGGGACTGATGACAAGATGTGTGCCCTAACAAGAATGTATTTAACCGTGTTTTAGCGAGTAAAAAACATTGCAGTATGTCTGATCTCTTAGAGATTTGCTTGGGTAGAAGGTTACGAAGCCCTTTGTCCTCATTGTCATCTTTCCATCCTACCCATGTGTTATCAAGATTTTAGTAGTTGCCTCTCGTTGCTAGTGAAGTTACCTTCTGCTGGTTCTCATATGTTGAGCCTAACCAAGGCTGTTGGTAGTATATTCTCAAGTTCATATCTCATGTAGAGAGAGGTAAGGTTTGCTGATTTCCTTAAAAGACTGTCGTTATTTTCAGATATATAGCCGAATTTTTAGATCTTTTTGTCTAAGTGTTGTACTGCGTCTTAGTTACGTTTCTTCCCCTAGAACATGTACTTCCCAGCCTTCCTAGCCTTCATAAATTAGCGCATAGAGTTCATATGTCTCGCTGCTGCCTTGTATATCTAGAGCATTGATATAATGTTCATATGGTTTATGTCAGATGGAGTTTCCGACTTATCATCGTTTGATTCTGGATCCTCATAGGCTCTAAATACAACGCGATATTAGCTTTGACTTAGGCTATAAAATAGAGTAGGAAGAGCTGGATATAGGCCTTGATTCGGGCTGCGAAATGGGTTGATTATTTCGACCGAGCGAGGGAAATCAAATTTGGAAGCGGGCAATATTTCTTCCACTTAGATTGCTCTGACCAGGAATGACTTTTCGACTGATTTTTTGAGGCCTCTCTAACCGAAATCTCTCACGTGTGTACGGAATTTAAAACCAGCATAGCTGAAATAATTACTACATTTTTAGGTGGTAGTTTTAAGATGATGATTTTCCAATGACGGTTGCGGCAGAGAAATTACGCTAATATTGCAAACCATTTTATACCTAACCTTGTCGCTAATCAGTACGGCATATGCGTTAAATTTGAATGAATGGGTCTCCTTTTCGCCTATCCAATGGTCTGAAATCTATCACTGTGGGTTTATTAGCTCTTCTGCCTACTGTACGGAGTCGCTAGGACCTATCCGTAAACATTATGACATAAAGTAAATGTTAACAGCGCTTAGGGCTGCTATCTTAGGCACGATACATTCTATTATGGATGATGGTTTTTCCTTGGTAGTCGAATTATGTATAGTAAGCCGCATGTCTTCCTTTTTAGATTGCTCGTGCAGTAGATAACGTAAGACGGACCACACTGCAGGGATAATGTGGGCTGTTCGTTAGAGAAGTTCCATATATACTGTACCCTTGCATGTAATACAGTTACATTCTCCCCCTTGCGTCTTATTTTATAAGAGTAGAAGCCTAACGCAGTCACTGTTGACAGTTGATAGAGAGTCGAGCCCTCTCTTTCTAAACTACCATCATACCGCGAAAATTCTTCTCTCTAAACACTCCTTAAAAATGCCTCTTGATCCCTTTACAAAAGCTATAGATATCATCTTTGACCCGTCTCAATGGCACGTCTCGCCAAACCGCCCCATCAGCCCAATGCCATGGTTCCTCCCTCTCATTATAAGCGTCTTCATAGTTTCTAGCACTGTATCCCGAAAGACCCGTATCTACTTCTTCGTTCCCTTTCTCACCGTTGTCCTTAGCCAGACACGGGTAGCATCAGTAGGCAACACAGCCGAAGACTTCGGACGTCTCTTACTCGTTTTCGGTTTGTCACTGAAATTCATCGACTTCGGACTGTTGTGCAGGGACGGAGAGATATACAAATTGAAAGGCCGGACAAGTCATGGCCCAACAAATAGTTGCGAGAAATCAACTATGAAAGACGAATCGCCTGCAACGAAGACATCATTTTGGCACCAACTCACAACCAGCCTCGAATTCTGGTTCCTGACCCTTCGAGGTATAGGCTGGAACTTTGAAGTCGGAGGCATCCTTCCTTGCCCAGCACAATCTCGTCGCCGTTTCCTCATTCGTACCTTACTTCGCATTACCTTATCCTACCTCGCCTTCGATCTCACTAAACACCTCAGCACCTCCCTCTTCCCAGCGTACATATACCACAACCCTCCTCGTCCATTATTCTTCTCCCTCCCGCTCCTAACCCAAGTAACGCTAACCTGGCTCCACCAACTTGAAAGCTTCTGCGTAATCAACATTCCATACCAACTAGCAGCTCTCACAGCCGTAGGCACAGGCATGCAGAAGCAAGATGCATGGCCGCCTTTGTTTGGGAATTTGTCGGAGGCGTACCTAGTTAGTAAAGCATGGGGAAGAACATGGCATCAACTTCTCCGTCGAAATTTTGGGTTCCTAACTCCATACGTCCAATCCCTCTTTAATATTACCTCCCGATCCGGGAAACGAACAGCCAGCCTTTTATGTTCATTTATTCTCTCTGGCCTCTATCACTGGGTGCCGACACTTAATCTCCCCTATACCCCGAGTGCGAAGGGAATGTTCGGGTATTTCGTCATGCAAGTACCTATTATTAGGATTGAGGATTATGTTGTGGATTGGGGAAGTGCTCGTGGCTTGAAAGGGAGGGGTTGGAGGGTTGTGGGGTATATTTGGACGTTCGTCTGGATATCCTTCAGTATGCGGTATGCGGCTGGGTACCAGTTTGAGAGTGGCCCGCTCAGTGTACATGAGCCAGTAAAGCATAGTGTCGTTGATTGGGTGATGAACAGGGTGATGAAGTAACATGGGATGGAGGATGATCCTAATATCGGTATACATAAAAAAGGGCAGGAACTTTTCGTGGTAACTTGTGTGCCTAATACGGAATGGTGCGCGATCCTGTTCATGCTATGAGATTTGGATGGCTAGCATTCTAGATAGGCAGCTTGAGGCGGTCATTCACGCGTTTTAGCTTCTTCTTATGCTTTGCTACTGATTGCTATGATAGCGTGAACAAGAACAATTGGATGCACTTACTCTACACACTGCAGATAGGTCTAGCAGCCTCTTCGTGTCTCCTTATGTAAGGCCTTATACAGTACGTCGCAATCACGAACAATATTATTATTATGGCTATCAAGTTCGCAAACCATAGTCACTATGCTCTTCGCTAAAGTTAAGGATGAGTTTAGTAGTGAAGACCTCTCTCCTCGTGAGCAAAACCTGTTGCAGCAGATGTCAAGGTTTCTTAGTGCAGGCACATCGTACGCTCATAAAAAAGTGGCCAGACCCTACCACCACGGACTAGTCATGTTGTCAAGCCCCTTTGCACTTCCCGCTTATTTAGTTATTCCGCGCGCTCCAAAGATGAATCCTGTCTTTTAAACTTACAGAATGATAATATCCTAGCTATCTCCTGCCTCTCAAGGCTATTTTGGGATGGTCAGCTTCGACTTGATATACCTCTACTTTCCCGCGAAACCTCATTCTATATCCTGCCTCCACTTTTCAAGACTTTCATGGGAGGAGGTATATTCGAAATGCCTATGTCGATGGGGAAACCTTTAGGTTATTAATTTTTTTTTCTACCGCTATGAGCGTGATTCCACGGGTGTGGGGGGAGAGGGCGTTCTCAAATATGATGCAGTGCAAGATCCATGAGAAGATTAATGATGCTTTAGCCCTACTTATTTCCCGCCACTGATTTGAATATTCTCATAAGCAGGTCACTTCCTCGCCCTTGAACAACCAGGTGGCTTTCTCTCTGCGATTGGAGGATTTTTATTGACGACAAGGTTTAAACCGAATATTTTGTAACTTTGTAATTAGCTTGAGTAAGGATTCTATTTTCTATATTACAACGTTGTATATAATATAATAAGCCTTTAAATTTACATTTCTAACTCTAGCTTTGTCTTGCTATATATCTAGTGGGTCTTACTACTTAAACTAGGACTATTTCGCTTCTACTAACTTGGAGTGAACGCGATGTAGAGAGGCTCCGGAATAGATAGACCTATTGCTGACGATTAGTTCTAGTATTTGCTAGGAAGTAATATCTTATAGACAGCTTCTTATTTTATTTTAGCTTTTCGTCTAGAAATAGAAGCATATAAAATAAGGTTTTATATACTACCTTTACCAATATAAAGCTAAAGCACGCGATAGTGTAGCTTATGTTTTTGCCTTAACGCGGAAATCTAACTGAGGTACGAATGCCCACTTCATGTACGGGTACGGAAGTATAGTACTTCCGTATGATTGTGCATAGTATGGCTTATGTTTTTGCCTTAGAGCGGAAAGCTAAGCGACGCGCGAAAACCGTTCAGGGGCACCCATAGGCAATGGCCCCATATTCAGAAAAGGAATACTACACGAAAGGGACAGTAGTAGTATCTCCGTGGTTAAAGTCCGAACCTATGCAGCAACTTCAACTTCTGCATACGTTGCTCTTGGGGGTTACCTTGCTAACAATGGACATTCCATCTCGTCTTGCCAAGAAGTGAATAGTATAAGAAAGCCCTCCTTCTCCTTCAATCTTAGAACCCCAACAGTCAATCCAGTCTTCTATTCCTTTGTCATTCTCATCCTCAACACATAATACTATTCAGCCCAAATCTGCTGCCATCAATTCACTATGTCTTCATACAGTGCAGTACATCAATCCCCCAACGGACCAGGTGATGCCCGGCCAACTGCCCAGCAGATTGTCCAAGACGAGGGAATTGAAGGGAAATGGGCCGATAAAACTATCCTCATCACTGGCTGTTCTTCCGGCCTTGGCGTTGAAACTGCTCGCGCTCTCGTTACAACTGGCGCGACGCTTTATCTCACTGTTCGAGATGTGGCAAAGGCAAAATCTGCCCTTGGTAGCCTGCTTGACCTTGATCGCGTTCATCTTTTGACGCTCGACCTTACCTCTCTAGAGAGTGTTCGCGCCTGTGCTTCAGACTTCCTCTCAAAATCAAAGTCACTCAACATCCTGATCGAAAATGCTGGGGTTATGACAACTCCCGAAGGCCGTACAAAGGACGGTTTTGAAACCCAGTTGGGTGTCAATCATCTTGCCCACCTTCTCCTCTTCGTCCTTCTAAAGCCAACTCTTCTGGCATCATCAACGCCCGGATTCGCTTCTCGCGTGGTTATACTCTCTTCAGTAGCTCATAGGATCTCTGAGGTCAATTTCAAAAATATCAATATGGACGGAGAATATGACCCGTGGAAGTCGTATGGACAGAGCAAGACAGCAGGTATTTGGGCAGCTAACCAAATTGAGCGCAAGTATGGCTCCAGTGGTCTGCATGCCTTCAGTCTCCACCCTGGTGGCATCAATACCGAATTGTCACGACATATCCCGGCCGCCGAGATGGCTGTACATGCAGAGGACAAGACTCTTGCCAAATTGATGAAGAGTGCTGAACAGGGTGCTGCAACAACCGTGTGGGCTGCAGTAGCAAAGGAGCTTGAAGGTACTGGGGGGAAATATTTGGAAAATTGTCAAATTTCCAAACCATATGAATCATCCGCAGGGCAGTGGGGTCCTGGTCATGCATCTTGGACCTACGATGGTGAGAAGGAGGCCAAAATGTGGACTTTATCTTTGAAGCTTCTCGGTGTTCAAGATGATTTCTAGATAACTGTTAGGAACTGACTGACGTGGGTGTGAATTGAATTGATTCTGTTTATCTATCTGTGGGAAGACTTAAGTACAGATCATTATGTGCCTTGAATGCCTGTGACGAGTGACTCCTACAAAGAAGTAGTACACCCTTGTGTTGCCAATCAAAACAGAAGCTCTATCTAGCCCCTATCTTACCCTTATATAGACAACAGGGAAAAGAAAAAGAACGGTGCTTATATCCTTTCCACTGGTGCATCCCTCCCTATCTATCTTAGCTGAGTTCGTCCAAACCAAGAATAATAGCCATGAACCATTTCTGCCTACGTTCTCTTAGTCCAAACCAAAACAGCCGTCAGGATTACTACCAACCTACAGTACCTTCCTAGGCGCAGGCCGATCCAAAAACTAGTTTTGCTAACAATATAACAATATTCTGTTTCCTTTGCGATATAGGGGACATAATATCACGATTTCCATATTGTAATAATATAGCATAGTATAAGGGTGCCTATATTATCAGTATATTGTCATCTTCTAATATTTTTTACAGGTATTAGTTAGAACTACCTATAATAAAATAGGAAATAGTTGCTCTATTT
>JAJONI010001807.1:0-10182 GCA_022190145.1 Pezicula rhizophila | reverse complement strand
GTCCCAACAAAAGGCTTAGAATGTTGATATTTGTTATAAATAGGTTGAGAGTGTAGATACAAAGTGCTTTAGCAATAGCGTTTGCAAAAGGCTTAATAAGTACTTTGACTTGTCGTACTTTGCATAATACAGAAACTCGTGGCCTTAGATAAGATGTTCATTTCTAGCATACTATTCGTCAACACAAGCCATCTAACTAGCTAACTACTAGTGCTTTACCAAGTCCACCTAACAAGAAACTGAGTCAATAGCCTACAAATCCGCAAATACTAACCACCTACATAATTTAAGTTATCCTCTGTACTGTAAAACCGCACGAAAGCACGGGCTCTGATTGGCCGGCGTGCCCAACCACAATTACCAGAACAATGATGATAGTGAATATATCCCAACACCCTTGAACAACTTCGCAATTTCGCAAAAAAGCATGCCCGTAACTGCTTCTGCTATCTTTTCAAAAGCAAATTATAATGCTGCAGGCTTTCTATTATGGCAAAATCAGTGGGATATTTAAATTGCTTACATTCAACAATAGCCACGGAAATGGAGCAAGTATTTCAGGTGACTTGTAAAGGATTCTGTACTAGTAAATAGCGGGTATGTTCTAAATAGAGCAGATTTAAATTATGTTATGATCCGAAGAATAAATAGAAATCGGGAAATAAACTAGTAGACTCTCTTCTCTTGTCTTGGTGAGCTTGGCAATGTGCGTGACCCAGCCGACCCTATAGCTTTGGGTAAGGCAAACAGAGTTAATTTTTGAGGCTATTTATTAATGATGGAGGCTAAATACTCGCCATTCCCATACAACTAGCGCGTCATCTAATGCTCGTATTGGTGGTTTAGGCAGATTTTATGTTCTAAAAAGATAAATGTGACGACGATTGCAATTTAGACGCAAGAAAAGAAGCTAGGGCGCTAATGGCTACTTGGATGGGGATGTTGATGAGATATACAAAGTAGGTAGGTACACGTAGATGGTATAGCAAAGAGAAAAAGGCCTGTCCTATCAACGATAAATACATCACCCAGGCTCTTTGAAAGATCGTGAGTCATTGATGAATCTGCTTGTCTAAAAATCTTTGCAATACGACCTGTCCATTGTGCACCTGCACAAAATGCAAGAGGCCGATTTATAAACAGCAAAGAAGCACATCGAAAACAGCAGTGTAACCAGAGAGCTTTCACTAGGTCTTCGCTGCATGGAGATATACTTCTGTACTTCCAATGCAGCAACACGCTCAGAAAGAAAGACGCAATGAGGCCCGACTCAAACGCAATCGATCACGCAATAAGGGGATAAGCACAGAGGACGCCATGGGTACCCTCTACGACGATGACTTCCACTGGGAACAGTGGAATAGCTGCGCTGGACAACCCAGTTGTACACCCTCAAAGATGTGTGGAAATGGGACTCCAGACTACTTCCAGCAAGACTGCTCTTCATGGGTAGAGGAAGAAGATGTCTCCGAAGGTACGAAACGTCCACCCCTCCACTCCTCCCCCCCACATTGCCAGTGTATTGCCACAAAGTCATGGTACGATGCAGCCGCTCGTATGGTAAGGGCGATGTGGCGTACATTCACGGTCATGGTCACAGTGGCATCGAGATGAGCTGGTGAAAGAGATGAGAAGATTCACTTCATCTCGTCGTGCCTTCGTGGGGCTCCCCAGCTTCCGAGCTTGGGCTTTCCTAGCTTCCCCGACGACCATGTCAATTTCCTAAACCCGCCCACAAAATGGCTTCAATCTTTGGAATTCGCAATGAAACAAAAGCAGCTGATACTCCGACCACAGACACTTCGACTGATAGCAATTCCTCCTACGAAATCACAGAAAGAACAGATGCCGACGAGGCACAAGCCAGTGCGCAGCTAGCCCACCACCTTGAAATCACGAGTGCCATTCTCTCCCTCGCAGTCGGTGACAAGTACATCTACGGTTCGTACCCAAATGAAGAAGCTAGCGGGCGGGAAACTAATCTCTTCACACAGCTGGTACACAAGATGGAGAAATCGCCGTGTGGTCATTGGCATCATTTGATTTGGTTCTACGAATACAAGCCCATACCCGCGCCGTACTTTGCCTATTCTTGTCCGCGGATGGGAAGCTCCTGTTCTCCAGCGCTGGAGATGCAATCGTTAATGCCTGGTGCCCCATCAATCTCAAGCGCCTCTATCACATATACAGCACATACGATGTAGGAGACGTCTTTAGCGTGGCATATTCTGCACAATTCGAGACGGTATACCTTGGGGCGCAGAATACGAGTATTCAATGGTGCAGTCTGAGCGATTCGACCTCGAGACCTCCCCCCAATCCAGAACGACACCCTGATCGACGAAACCATAGGTTCTTTGATTCCGCAGCACATGGAGGGACTTCTACACCAAGGCCCCAGCCAACGTCGAGAACAGGTCCTAATGGGGAGGGTGATGTCCTCGAGATTGACAAGGCGCATATGATGCATTATGCACACTTCGGGTATGTCTATTGCATGCTCCTCGTGAAAAATGTCAGCCGGGTGGTGGACGCGGACGAAGATATGTTGATATCTGGAGGAGGTGATGGCACAATCAAGCTCTGGCAGCTCAATCACAGCCCTGACGCGGGTATCAGAGAGGTTGCATGTCTTGGAGAGGATGATGCCGAGTCGGTCCTTTCTATGGCAGTTGATGGATCGTTTCTTTACAGCAGCAAGCTGGAAGGGCTTATTGAGTTATGGGATCTAGATACCAAGCAAAAGTTGCGTGTCATCAAGGCACACAAGGGGGATGTCATGACTTTGCAAATGGGCTGGGGATACCTTTTCAGTGCTGGGTCAACTGGATATGCAAGAGTAAGCAACAGTTGTCAGTTTATTTTTATTTTTTTTGAAAGCCCCGCTAACCTCATCTCTAGAAATACAGCACAGTACAATATGGGAAATACAAGAGCACATCATCAAATTTCAGTCAGAAGTATCATTGTCTAAGTCGATGGAAAGCCCACGAAGGTCGTATATTAGCATCTGCAGTCACCAGCTACGATGGGCGACAGTTATATATCACAGGTGCAAATGATAATTCCGTCTCTGTATGGGATTTGTCAGGATGCCTTACATCGGCGGAAAAGAATAATGAAATACATGATGATCAGCTTATTAAATCGCTGCAGGAGTTCGTGTCCTACAAGACCATCTCCTCAAGAACCGACAATGCAGAAGATTGCCGACGTGGTGCAACATTCCTCCGTACCTTATTCAAGAAATATGGAGCTCAGACGGAAATGTTGAACACGGACAATCAGCATAATCCTGTGGTTTATGCTAAGTTCAAAGGAAATCCTGCTGTTTCTGGGCAGCGCAAGAAGATCTTGTTTTATGGCCACTATGATGTTGTCTCCGCTGATGACAAGCAAGGAAATTGGAAAGTTGATCCTTTTCAGTTGAAAGGTATAAACGGCTATCTTTATGGCCGAGGTGTGTCTGATAACAAAGGACCAATAATGGCAGCACTTTATGGGGTCGTGGATCTTGTCCAAAATTCACAGCTGGATTCGGATATCACATTTCTTATCGAAGGTGAAGAGGAATCTGGCTCGCGTGGCTTCAAAGATGCCGTGAGAAGAAACAAAGAGCTCATCGGTGACATCGACTACATTATCCTTGCCAATAGTTACTGGCTTGATGACGAAGTTCCTTGCCTGACCTACGGCCTAAGGGGTGTGCTTCACGCAACTGTCAATGTTGATAGCACCCATCCCGACGTACACAGTGGAGTCGATGGGAGCCATATGATGGATGAGCCACTATTTGACCTGACAGTAATTTTAGCCAAGCTCAAGGGCCTACATAATCGAATACAGATTCCGGGCTTTTACGACAATATCTTACCCCTCACATCTGCCGAAGAAGCTCGCTACGACGATATCACAGACACCTTAATCAAGAGGAATCCTGAAAATGGTCCTGCAGATGTCCTCAAAGCATCACTGATGGCCCGATGGCGAGAGCCCAATCTCACGATCCATCGCATCAAAGTCTCCGGACCCGACGGTTCTCTCATCTCCTCACACGCAAGCGCAGCAATCTCTCTCCGTCTAGTACCCAACCAGGAAATAGAGGACGTGATCAAGTCCCTCACTGACTTCCTCGAAACCTCTTTCGCAACACTCGATACGCACAATGATCTTTCAATAACTATCGATAATCAAGCTGACGCCTGGCTCGGTGATCCCGACAATGAAATCTTTCAAACACTTGAGGAAGCAATTATGGAAGTCTGGGGCCCTATTGGGGAAACTACTCGCCGCATGAGTGTACCCGGTCTTAACAGAGCACCAATCCGCAAAACTCCCTCAAGCACCGCATCACCAAGTCTCAAACCCACACCCGCAACATCCGCCTCTCTAACGAACTTACCCCTCGACTACCTTCCATCCTCTACAGTCTCAGACTCAACAGCAGAAGCAGAAACCACAACTTCATCAGAACCAAAGAAGAAAGGCCGCAAGCCCCTTTATATTCGGGAAGGAGGTAGTATTCCCAGCATCCGCTTCCTTGAAAAAGAGTTCCACGCCCCAGCCGCCCACCTGCCCTGTGGCCAGGCAAGTGATTCTGCACATTTGGATAATGAGAGATTGAGAGTTAGCAATCTTTACAATAGCCGCAAAATCTTTCGAAAAGTGTTTAGGGAGTTGCCAAGGAAATAATTTAGGTTGTGCATGATGGCGAAATATGGGTATTTGCTTCATTGGTGCTTGGTGGATAATAAAGACTTGCTCAAGTGCTGGGATTTATGTATTTATTGGGTGTTTGAGTTAGCAAAGACTGTAGGATTATTGTGCAAAGTTGTAGAATGGTATTGCTTTACATTGCATTACGTCTAGTAAATCTTTGTTTCTCCATGTTGGTTGAGTACTTATCTACTAAAAAATTAGAGTGGGAGCAGTCCTTTGAAAACACCAGTGGACTATCTAGCCTTAGACTTACTATAAAAATGCCCTAAGCATCAGAAGTTGGCTGGCCTTTTAAGTAAATAATAGGTAAAGGTAAAAAGCTAGCAATCAACACAGGCAATATTGTGAGCCCATGTAGTAGACTAAGCACATCAATCACAACAATCGCTGCACAAAGCGAAATAAATGACGTGAACTTTGTGGATTTCCTTCCTATCCATCCTTTGTGACATTCACAAAATTCCCGCCCATACAGACGCACAGTTCCTAAAGAGGCCTGTTCCGATTGATCAATATCAACCTGCCTGTCCCATCCGTTAGCCCCAGAGATAATCCCTCTCGCCCCCCAACCCCCCAATTCTAAAATCGAAAGAAAGAGCAATTGACCGATTGGGTCATCATTTATTTGTTTCATCCTTCTCATTTCATCGCATGCCCAAATCTCATCCCGCTTCCTGTCCTCATCCTGTACAGAAACAAAACAAAATGATATCATTCAATCAATCGACCGTCCATCCTATCCATTCCCTATAATCACAAGTAGCTAGCGCAAAATAAGATTTCCACCAGACGTGATTCGAATGAAGTTCATCTTCTCATATTCGTCAACATGTTCCATACTTCGTTCGAAAACAAAAGTATTTAACCTGCGAAAAGAAAAGATCAAAAAATACAAAAGAAAACGGATCATATGCTTTGCTTTGCTTGCTTGTTGATGCGCTGCACGGATGCCGAGTACGAGAAGTTCATTCATATTTTCACCGTTGGTTGCCCCCTTCCTTTCTCGGCGAGAGCAAGCCTTCAGAGCAGCATCGCCCAAAAGACGATCAAAATTTGCCCAATTCAGATTATCTGAACCGAGTCCTCCTACTAGCGGGGTATGGCATTCCTCCATTTACCCCTAACGCCAATAAGATAGAATGTAGTATGGTGAGAGTGGTGATTGGTAAGGCTTTTTTTTTTGCATTGTCATATCCCTCGTATTGTTATTTTCTTCGTACACAAACTCTCATGATCCTCCTTTCTGGGCTTTCTCTTGTGCTCTGGCTGCGCGTGCTGACTTCACAAGAGGGGAAAGTTGGCCGAGATCGGTACATTGTTTCATAAAATCGTGCTGTTAAAAGTATATTAGTATTTCCTGGAGATTCTGAGAACGAAACTTACTCGTAATAAGTCGTGTGCACTAGCTCTTTTCTCCGGGTCAACCTTCAGGGCGAAAGATAGGAAGTCTTGGAAGACCTGACTAAGTTGATCCTTATCCTTAATAGCTGGGGTACCATTCGTAGCAATCAAGTAGAGAGCTCGTAAAGGCGACTCTGTTAGATAAGGAGGCTCGCCTTCAATCATCTCAATGGCCATGATACCGAGTGACCAGATGTCGACCTTCCGGCCATACTCCTTCCGAGTTACAACTTCTGGAGCCATCCAGTATGGAGTTCCGACCATTGTAGTCCGCTTATTGTGAGCCTCATTAATTTGTGCACAAAACCCAAAATCGGCTGAGGGAGTGATTAGCACGAGGTCTCAGATATTATTAGGGGATGGTGACTTACTTAGCTTGATGTTTCCGTCTTGTGATAGTAGGATATTATCAGATTTGATGTCTCGATGGATGACACCTTTTGAGTGTAGATGTTGTAAACCTTTCAGTGTCTCTCTGCAAACTGCAGCTATTTGACCCTCAGACATAATATTAAACGTCACAACGTCAGTCAAACTTCCGCCCTGCATGTACTCCATAATAACCCAAAGCTCGCCGGTAATTAGGAAACTATCGATAAAATTCACAATATTAGGATGCGAGCTGTCCTTCATAACAAGAATCTCGTTAATGATAAGATCCTTCTTCGGTTGTTGCTCCAAATTCATCTGTTTAATGGCAACTAGCCGGTTCGTGCCCTGCTCGTAGCCGGTAAAAACGCCTCCGGATGCACCTTGTCCTATCTTGGTCAAGTTCTTGTATATTTCTCTAGGGTCACCGGGGGAACAGATTTGGTTCAGTCGTGCTACAACGTCAAAGCTATTGCTTTGCCGTGGCCGCTGTCTTGGTCGAGCTCCAGGAGCAGCTCTTACCGACTGACTCGGGTGTGGTATACCATTATTTTCTGGACGAGGGAATTGGGTCTGTGGTGTTGGCGGTGTTGGCTGCTGCGGTTTCTGGCGAGCGCTCTGGCTTCGTGCTAATTGTTGCTCCTGCGCTTGGTACATTGCTTGTTGCTGCTGCTGAGTTAGCTGTGCCTGGTAGTTCGCCTGAGGAGAAGTTGTTTGTGACGCCGCGTAGGGTGATGTGCCATTGGTGCGTGAATTCGACCGTGAACGGTGTTCCTCTGGGAGCATGGGCGATTGCGTTGGGGGGACATAGGCTAAGGCGGGAAGGTCATCACTCTGTCTCGGCATTCCAATGCCAGAATCTTTAGCAGCTAGCGGTGGAGGTGGTGCAGCCCGAGTAGGGCTATTGAATGCAACTGGAGGTCTTGGAGCTGGACGGCTTGGTACGAGTCCATTGGCGTCCTTTCCTCCTCCTGGAGGTACGGGTGGTGGTGACCTGGGATTCTCAAAGCTCGCTTCTGCGTTTCGGGGGAATCGTGGACTCGCGGGTGGGCTCATCATGGGGTTCATAGGCTGGTAATTTGGAGTATTGAGCATTGGTGATGATGGACCTTGTGCAGATGTTCCCACCCGCATCTCTGGTATTTTGGCATGATCAAATTTATCCCAGACTTCATCGCCGCCCTTGTCTGTATTTTCCTTATAAAAGCCAACAATGTCGACAATCGTTTGCGGATGCTGCTCTTGCTCCTTCTTGGTAATGCCACTATCATTGATCATCCTCTGCCATTCTTTCGGTAAGCCCTATAGATACAATACGTTAGTAGCCAAATCCAATGTGCGATCGTCAGTCAATTATACCGTGAATTGCCCAGTCTGATTGTCATAACCGACGTGAGTGACGTGCACTGGATTCTCTGGTGCAGATATCTTGACACTTCGTGGCGACCCGACACCTATACTGCTCATGAAGCCTGAGAAACCAGACTTCTTCCTCAGCGCCCCGCTCTTGGGCTCCTTGGTTTCATCTGAGTATCTCTTTGGTGAAATGAGCTGGTTCTCGCTCACGCGAGGGGCTAACTTCTCGCTCATCCTGTCCCCTGCCGAAAAACTCGCTGATGATCGTAAAGGTGGGCTTGTTACGCGTGGATCTGGGCTGGTATGCGATAATGGAGGAGGTGGTGGCCTTCGTAGAGAGTTCTGATAGCCGGATGCTTTAGTGGAGTCGATAAGGTTGAGAATGCCGGAGGCATTAAAAGGCGGGCCAAAATCTTGAGAGCCTTTGTTACTCAAGCTTAACGGGCGCGTCGAAGCTGAGTAGCGATTGCCTCCACCTTGGTCAGGAGCCGTCATATAATCGTTTGCTGGGGGGATTGGCGAAGGACCGACCGAGTGTTCGAGAGAGGACGAAGAGGAGGAGGAATATGAATTCGCAGTATGGCTTTCAGAAGCAGAGTTACGGGTATGGGTGTACAGATTCTGCGATTTGGAGGGAGCTATTCGAGTTGTCGTTGCGCGCTGCAGACTCCCTGAAGACCTCTGAGAGTGGATGGAGTGGCCGTCTTGTCGACCATCGGCTGACTTTGCTGCGGTGATATTGGCTAAACGGTCTGGAGGAGGTTTCTTCGTCAACCTTTTACTTTTGCTGGTTGTTTTGATCTCGTCCATTACGTCGGGGTCTGAGTGCCTCCGTTTGAATTATGCGGCTTGCAGTGGCTCGAGTGGGAGGTGTGGTTTTGACTGGTGAGTTTCAAGAATTGATTATGGGCCAATCATGGGGCTTGTCGACCCTGTAATAGGATTGGCGGGGCGGGAAGCTTCTGTGCAACGGGGATCGAAAGCTCTGGCCCCAGAGGATGGGAGAGTGCAGGTGAGAGTGCAGAATGCGGAAATGCTGAGATGGCGTGAGGAGAGTAGGGTGGTAGAAGGGCCGTAGTGAGAACACTAGTAGAAGAAGTTGGTGTCGTGGTTGCGGTGGTGAGTGAATGAACCTGATTCAGAGGAGTGGATTCTCAGGGTCGAAAATGCGCCTTCGTTGGAGAAAGCAAAGAGGGAGCAGGGGTGTTGTAGGGAGGGACAGCCCAAATATTCCAGCCCAAGGAAAGAAGCTCCACGCGCGGGCGGCAACTACTGCTCTAGAGAGTGTGCGAGCGAGGAGCCAAAAGAAAGGAAAAGAAAGTTCACCCTGTATGCCCAGGAATTAGAAGCTGCCTGCACAAAAAATCTTATTAAGATGAGAGGACAAAAAGCAATTGTCTGTGATGGATGTAGTTAACGAGCTTGATGATGGTGCAGCGGTAGTCGTCTTGAGCTTGGATGCCCAGTAAGGTAGTGGCTGTAAAGGTCTCCGTTGGCCTCTCTTCCAATAGCAGAGCAACATGTTACAAGTGCCCGGGTTATGATTATGTATCTGCTCTTGCATATGAGAACAACAAGGTCACCATCGTCACCGCAGGGCCCCTCCCTCGCACGACGTTGCTCGAAAGGGCTCCGCGTCCTGGTGGTCCTCCTTGAACTCTGAGCCCTTCGCCTGGATTCATTCGTCGTTGGTGGAAATGTCCCCAGCCCTGACAGTCTTCGGCGCACTGCAGGGACTGATTTTAGGTACAGTACCTACAGTTGGAGTACCTATTGTTAGCTCAGCAGATAATATTCTCATGATCTCATTTTTTTTAATTACTATGGGCTCATTCGAAAGGAATAGTACAGTAGCAATGGTTATGGTATAGTAGGTACTTCTGACCGACGAAGTACAGTACAGTATGGATGATCTCTTCCAACAGTGTCTCTCCCTATCTCAGTCGGAGAGTACGAAAATCAACAGATACAAAGTCATACCATCACTCCTTAGCATGCCCACCATAGCAAGATCTACCTTTTATTATCTTACACCACCCAAAGACACGTTTATCAACGCCCATAACCTCGCCTCGTTGCTGCGGTCTCCGGGTTGATGTCATACGTACTCACATTTAACTTCTAGCCTCCACCTCCCACGGCATACTAGTATATATCTGGGTCTGGGGCGTGCTGTTAGGATTGATGATTGAACTAGTCGGTTGCCTCCTCCTTCACTGCCGAGGGCCATATGTGAAAGGACGGTACGAAAGGGGGTGAACAGAATGGAAGGTCACCCCCCCTATCCTTGTCAATTATTCTGCCATCTAACTATACTAAATTAGGGAAGAAATTCAC
>JAJONI010001806.1:0-10194 GCA_022190145.1 Pezicula rhizophila | reverse complement strand
TAATATCTCCTCATACTCATTCAATAGTATCTAGTAACTATTCAAACCCAATATATCCTATGCTAAGGAGAATCGAGAAGATTCAGGTCTTCAACTGTCCTTAGAAAGGCGAAATTTATGTCTCACCTATTATATTTCATCACTTGACTTTGTTATATGCCTGAAACGAGGGTAAGAGAGAAACGGGTCAGAAAGACGGATACACCAAATAAGAAGTGATGACTTCGGCGTAGATCAGCCATTGCTAGACGCTGTAACAATTTAGGTAACTTAAAGTATTTCTGATAATGGGCACTGCCTCTCATGCGGATTCTCCATCATGCATATTTATTATATATTAATTACGTTTACTCATTATTGTAATACATAACCTCGTCCAATATGTACCTAAGACTCCTCGATGCTCATAACACATATCTCATGAATCATAATAACAATACTTAGCAAAACAACTCGTGCAATCACTCGGTAGCGCCTCGCCGGTCTTCATCATAATCCCACAACCTAGGCAAGTACCCCAAGCACTATCATCGCCTTGTGTTATAACCTGAACGCCATTGGCAATCATCTCGGTTGTCTCTGTTTTCGAATACACAATTTGAGCAGTAGCAACGTTGGATTCGAAGGTAAAGTTGTGGTTGGGGATGTAGATGATAGTGGCGACGGACGTATCGTTGCACCCGAAGAAAGTAGCACGTTGGTTCAGGCCTTCCGAGATGAATGTTTCAACGGACGGGATGAAGGGCATGCGGGTCAGATGTGCATTGTTGATGGCTTGTACGTAGGTTGTAAGAATCTCGGTCCCGTTGGGGAAGTTGTCGTCTGTGTCCGCTGAGTTGTCGTTCACTAGGATAACATCTACAGCTCGTTCTGGTCGCAAGAATGGGAAGATGGGGTTGTTTTGAAGAGCCTCTCCACCGTCAACGAGACTGAGTGATAACTGGGCGGATACGTTATTGGCCGAGTTGGGTGTAGATGTGCTGGATTGGTAACCGTAGAAGGGATTCGGATATGATGCGTACTCATCAGAAAACACAACCTCATGAGCATAGTCCAAGATCTGTGCGAGTGTGGTGTCGAGATCCGTGGAAGAATTTGCAGCAGCTGGTACAGAGAGGCATAACTTATTGAAGAGATTGCTAGAAGTACCGAGGATGAAGCCAAGGTTATCGAAATTGTTAGTACATGCCGTACCTGTTGGCTGTCCGTTCTCTAAACTGGTACCAAGGTAGTGGATCTGTGTAAAGGCACTAATATCCGCATCCCAGCTTCCAAATTCGTAGGGTGTAAACTCATAGGTTGTTGCGTTGGGGCCTGGAGAGCATTCGCCGAGCCAAGTCTTGACACCTAAAGAGGTGATAACTGGAAAGGGAACTGCATACGAGGTAAAGTTAGAGAGGCCAGCGACGGAAGACATGGTAGTGCTGGCACCACCATCACTTCCTTCGAGAAGCTGATAACTGAGTAAACGGCCCCACGGATCTGTAAGGGTCGTATCAAAGCCAGCAGCTTCTTTTTCACTGATGTCCTTCACCACATCCAAGTATGCAGCAGCAGCCAACAGAAACTCGGGGTCTATAACAATTAGCAATCGCGTCGTAGGATTCTGAGAGGGTAACATGTCTTGATTTACTCACCTAAAAGACTGTCTTGAAAAGCTTGCGCCCATAAATTCTCGTGCAGGTACGAGATTGTTGGATAATTGTTTCCCATAAAAGATGAAAGAAGCCAGGAACCTCCTATCGAGTGGTGTAAGCATAAGGGAGTGTCGCACCGGCACCAATTGGAAGAACCAACCTGAAAGGCCTGCCTGGTAAGTGAGCCCTTGATACAAGCCCGAAGTGCTCACATCACTGTCCCGTCCGTCCAGTCCTTGAATCACGCCGCCTCCCGTAAGCAACGATCGGTAACCACCACCACTCGTTGTCAAAGCAACCTGTTCAAGATTAGGGATTAGTACGGTTGCATTTGACTACTACTACTACTTTGTAAGGAGAAAGAAGTCTTACGGTGGGCAGAGAAGCAGTCCCGAAGCCCGAATTTGTCTTCAGTAACCAAGCCGATAGGTTCTCATCGGCCACGGCTTTCCTTGCTGTCCTATACGTTGCCTCATAGGAATTCAAACCACTGGCATCTCGGATAAGAGCAGTTGTGGGACAAGTTGCTGACACTGGGGCATATCCCGCTTCGGCTGTAGATAAAAGAGCACCCATGATGATGAATAGTAGAATGAATGTACCGCGAGACAGAAGGCGGAGAAAGACCACACAGAACTTGAACCTGGAGGAGGAGGTTGGACTTTGGAATGGAATCAAGGGACACACGCAGATGACTTTATGACTTTATGGAGACTATCTCCCAAAGAAAGTCAGAGCTTGCCTCTTGCCTCTACACGGACTAAGCCTCCTCCTCCCCCCCCCACCATGCACACAATAAAGTAAATCCCAAGTACGGAGGTACAGTAATGGCAATTGAAAATGAAAGTCAAAATCAAAAAAAATAATACAAGGTGAACAGGCTCCATGTCGGCTCATCATCTACAGTACGGGTCGGGTCCCTTTACTGGAAGGCAGGTGACATTCTGGGGTAATACTGTACAAGGAATAACAATAATACAGGAGTGACTACTGGCCCATTATTATCCAACCACTTGCCATCTTGATCCGAAAAATTGGTACATTTTACTGTATCCATTATCGATTATCGATTATGCATCGAAGCGCCGGGCCATGCAATCTGAACTGGGACCTCGATACGATACAGTACAGCACGCCTGGTGGGTCTACATTACTCTACGCTGCGTACTTACGGAGTATGTATTATTTGACTTCGGAGTAAAGTAGTGCGCCATCACAAAGGATTGCATGCATGCAAGCAAGCAAGCAAGCAAGATGAGGTAAGTCCGAGAACTACTACAGTACAGTACTAGTACTAATGACCCTGTAATAATAATAGGTACTACTGTGCTCGTACTTGACGACGGGAGGTATGCAGTACTACAGTAAGTACAATAATAATAATAATCATAATCCATGAGATGGTGCAGGTACTGTACAGTAGTAGCACGTGGTACATCCACAGTACAGTACCTAGGTAATAACCTGGGATAATGCGCTGGTCCACATTCCACTACTGGGTGACGATCCGTACCTAAACGGCAACCCCTCCCCTCCCCTGAAGAAATGTGGATACGACGTTTAGGAGCATCACGAGGATGAGATGAAAAGCGTGGTGGTGCCCTGGATTATTATTGTACAGTGTAATTAATTAATTGTACGCGTCCTACCGGTACTTCTCCTGGGATCGGTGCAACTTTGACAACGGACCTTCGAACGGAAGGGATGACCGGATTGCCGGATTTACTTGCACTTTTGCACACTGTGAAGATGTTTGTGCAGTCGACTTGTGCAGGCTTGTGATGATGCGTGGCTCATCAAGAGCAAGGGGTTACTCAGATACTGCCGAGGTGCTCTCTCTCTATCTCTCTCTCTCTCTCTTTTTTTCTTTTTTTTTTTTCGGGTCTCTCCTTACCAGCCTGTGACTCGTACTACCGAGGTATTTCCAGACATTACCCTAATAGACACCTTTTTTGACCCATAATAATACTGGTATCAGTAAGTAGGCGGACGGACGTACTGTACCTTTATTATTCATCGAACTTAGCAACCGTGTTCGAGTGGCCGGCATGTGAGAGGACAACTAGAATTGCGGTGCCGAGTACGGAGGAGTACTGAGCATTAGATTTCCTTCCTCAATCACTGTTACTAATGCGGTGTATCAACTCTACTGTCGTTATATCAAAACTTAACCCTATTTAATTCTTTCCCTTGAGTGAGATCGGATCTTTGTGATGACGCTGCACAAACAAGACATAAGAGAAGATAGGAGGTCGAGGCTTGCACTTTCCCATGCGTCACCAGCCTCATTCAGCAAGTTTTCTTTGCTCACCTTGCTCTCGCAAAATCGGCTTTCTTATTTCCATCCCTCATCATAGCCCCTTCTTGCCCGCTCCTCTAACCAAAGCCTTCAATCGATCAAGCCCGAACATCCTGGGGAGGACCAGATCAAAGACCCAAGTGCCCACCCACTTCAACAAATTAGTACCATGTTTGTTTTTCTCAAAGAGCAGTAGTAAAAGCCTTGACACATGTTCTCGGACTCATGAGACAGTGTTTCAAGGACTTAAGAAAAAGAAATATGTGCTTACAACTTTAGCAAACCACACAAGAAGCGCTTTATTCCCCTTCCAGAGCCATTTTGGCTGCTTGCTCTTCAATGAAGAAGCGACCACATCACGCGCGTATACTTCATTAGGCATCGCATTTTCTTGACTGTGCTTCTGCCTCCTCTCAAACTCGGGAAGCAAGGGAAGATATAATGAATCGTCTGGCAACGACCTGTGTGTCCTCGCAATGTTACTCTGTATTCCGCCCGTAACGACGACGAGGACCCGAACACCAAATGGCTCTAATTCGAGTCTCAACGTTCTTGAATAAGCGTGAAGCGCTGCTTTCGACGCATTGTATACACTGCCGAAGCAGTATGGGAGAACCCCAGCAACAGATCCTATGTTAACGATAACACCTTTGGATGCAATGAGGAAAGGTGTGAATGCCTGGGTGAGGGCTATTATGGCGAAGAAGTTAGTTTCGAAGCATGCCCTGGCTTCTGAAAGATCCACATCTAGGGCTGGCATAGTATACTGTTTAGGACTTTGGTATTAGCAGTGCTCTCTTTGAGATGGTATAGGACAAGATTAATGAATGGCGAGGCATATCTTGAGAGTATGGAAAGCTGAACAATAGGACAAATATGAACCAGATTTACGAACGTTTCGACCTCTTGATGTACCTCGTCAGCAGAAAATCTAACGGCTCGCAGCAGGGCCAAGCATACGCGTTGTTAACCAATATATCCAACTTCCCACCAGTAAGTGCATCTACCTCTTTCTTCGCTGCGGCGATGTCATCGCTGCTGTTCACATCCAGGGTTACCGTGGTTATTCCCAATTCTGCGAGGTCCTCGATGGCAGACTTATTGCGTGCTGTAGCAATGACATGGAGGCCCTTTGAGTGATATTCTCGCGCGAGAGAATTCCCTATTCCGCCCTTCGTACACCTGTTGAGATTAACACTCGTCTCAGAGGCTGGCGGCACCTTGGATCATCTCATACCCTGTCACCAACACAAACTTAGTGCCCTGAGTAGACATGGCTGTAGGACCTGAGTGCTTCGGGGCAAATTGAGTAACTGGTGCTGGTGTTACTTGTTGTTTCGTTCGTGGGGTGTTATTAGTTGCGCAGTGAAGCTTAAAATTATGCCGAGGCTTGTTGACAAAGCTCCTGAAACGGTTAAAGAAGTACCCGGTGCGCAACCTAAACTATAGTTGGCTAAAAAGACAGAAGTCAGCCTCACTTCTTGAATCACGAACGGTGCTGGAGCTCGTGGTCCTAGGGATTTCTCAGATTATCTATTAAAGAACGATACTGGTCTCATCAGCTGTGTCTCATGAGCTCGAGCGTATACAGATAGTGTTACAAAACAAATCTCATTATCTCGTTAACTCAAGAGCTCATCTGCTCACTAAAATTATGTCTATGGTATAATGTACCATAGCAAGCGACCCAACCCTTAGCCTTTCCCAGTTCCTCCTCGCTGAAAAATTATGTGTACTGTACTAGCTTGGCAACCGAAACGCCCCTTGATAGAAGCTGGCATGCCAAGCTGTTCCATGTCCAACCAAACCATACCTTGACTTTTCTTTACAATAAGTCTTTCCCATTACTCCCAAACGCCTGCCAGATATTATGGAATTATGTTGTATGTCTGCAATTAGTCAACCGCTCTAGGGATTGTTATTGAAAGACGCTTGATATCGTCCTTCTCACCTCCACTGGGGCTTGATGATGCAACTTTCAGTGAAGATGCTGATTGAACAGAAGCTCTCGATATTTTGCTCTCCACTGGTGCTTCCTCGACTTGTTCGATAATTTCGACAACTTCCTTCTTTTCAGTCTCCTGTTCTAGAACGGTGCTATCGTTTTGTGCCGCCGCTACTGGATTCTCAGGCCCGTCGGATTGGATAGATAGCTTTCGTGGAGTCTTCAAACTGTGAACGCTAGTCACCGTCTCGACTGGAGTAATGTCCCTCGGCTTAATCTCCCCAGTGCGTTCCAATTCCTCGCTAAGATTTCTCTCTTGCTCTTTTCTTGCATCCTCACTGACGCGAGGGCTCTTAGATGGGCTATCGGCGTTGTTGTGTTGATGTATAGTAGGAACTACGCCTCCACCCATACGACACCAGAACATCTGCTCCCTCAATCTCACACTCTCCTCCCAAGCGGCACGCTCGGCCTCCTCCCCATCTGTTCTCCAATGACCGTCCTTAAGAACCCGTAAGAAGCCTAAAAAGTCACAACTGGAACGGACCCGTCCTAGGCAATACTTGCATAGAGGATACCTCTGGGCATTTTCGCTCTCGCTAGTTCTGAATCTGTGGGTCCGTTTGTGATCCTCGTCTTTCCGTGTCTCCCCACAGAGTGAGCATGCAAAAGTGTAAAGCTTTGAAGTGGAAGGCATTGGCTCGACCACAAGGGTACCGTCACACATAGCATTGAGCACAGTCCGGCGGGCTAGCCAGGAAAGACCCGGGGCAGTATCCAGACGTAAAGTTGGTTCGATATCCTCAGCCAAAGCTCTCTTATAGAACTTGGTTTCCTTCAGTGGTGTAAGAGAGTTAGGTCCATTGTTCGAGTTACTGCTAACAGTAGATGCGGGTGTAGTGGGTGTTGCAGGCGAGGATCCGAATGTTCCAGATGTTGAGATGGATGATGTTGAACCATTTGTAGGAGCCTGGTTGGCTGCTGCATGGCCAGTGTATGCACCCAGGCCAAGACCAAGTCCGATTGCTCCGTACGAGCCGCTAGAACCTCTACTGCCAGCGATGTTCTTCGACATGCGCAATAGTGATGTAAAATCATCAAAAGCCGCTAGATCGGTCCTGAGCACTGGCTGCAAAAGGTGGGTGAAGCTTGTGGGGTAAGATGGTGATAATGGTTCAGGGAGGTTTGCTTGTTCTGTACCTGCATCAATAGTTTCGTCTTTGCTATCGAATTTACTAAGTCCAGGTGTGGATGGCTCGGTAAGATTTGTCTGATCATCCTGCTCCTCCGTCATCTGCTCCATAACTCGCTTCAATTCTGCTAGTTGCTCCTGGTGCGACTTCAAAAGGACCTCCATATCTGCAAGTTGGGTTTTGAGTTGGTCATTCTTACGGGTAACGATATCGTGTTCCTTTTGTGCCTCCTCTCGCGCAGTGATAACCATCTGTAATTGTTAGCGGTTACGGACCAAAACGAGATGAGAGCATATGCACCTTGTTAGCTTCCTCGAACAAGGCCGTTGTCAGATTCTCCAGCTCCAACTCAATACTCTTCTTCTCTTTCTCAACCTCTCCTCTCTGCCTCCTTTCTTCCATGAGGCTGATCTGGAGCTTCGCTTTCTCCAGCTCGGCCACAGATTTCCTTATCAGGATTCCGCGAGCAACCAGGTCCTTATGGTCCTTGTTCTCCGCCTCCAGGCGCGCGACCTGTTCCCTAGCAGCCTCAAGTTCATGTCGAGTCGCAGAAAGCGAATCGTCGAGATTTGTCGTGTGGTTAATCGCATTAATTAGTTTATTACTGAGGGTTGCGACCTCATGGCTTAGATCCGGATGTTGTGATGGGTTCGGAAGGCCAGTTTCGTTGGCAGGCGATATTGCGCGACTCCTAGGGTCAGGAATAGTCCCCAAACTGTCTTCATCATTGTATTCGTAGGTATTAAGATGCCTCGGGTCAGGAATTCCAGGTGCAGACGATACCACGGTAGCCATGGCGTGGAGCCCCGAGACTGATATTGATTTCGACACCGGCCTTGAGGGTTGTTGAGGTTTGGCGGCAAGGGAGGTAGAAGACAATGAGCGGGTGAGTTGAAGCGATTGCCTCTGTGCAAATTGAAAAGACATCCGTAAGGAACAAAGTTTTGGCGTGTAATTATGCCTCGAGCTACAAGCTTACGCTTCCGTCTCGCCGTGGGACTTGGCGGGAAGTGTAATACTCGAATCAGAGAGCAGGCATTCACGCTGATATGGTGGGGAAAGTGCAGGTTATCTTGAAGATGGGATTTCGAGGAGCCACAGCGACAGCAGACATTAGAAGCGGATCAAGACTGTGGTGTAATTGTTGAAGGTGGTGGTGGGTCTGGATGTCGGACTGGTCTGGTACAGGGCGAGGGCGAGGGCGTTGGCGTTGGCGTGGTGCGGCGTCGTGCGGCGTGGTCAGTAGAGACGGTGTCTGTACTATTTGTCCAACGGTATTAGCGATAGTAGGAGCTGCGGTTGGCTTTGTACGCGGGAGAGAGAACTCGTGGAAGGTAGGTAGGTAGGTAGGTAGGTAGGTACAGTAGGTAGAGCGCAGGTGCCAACGTGCAGTATAATGAGGCGGATGATCTGGACTACAAGAATGGGCAGCAGCTCGCTCTGCACAGGCCACCAGAGAGCCCTTTGGGTTGCGAAGCGAGCAAAACGTCATTTTGGCCCTTCTCCCCAGCCAAGGCCAACATGAGATGCAGCACCTGCAGCGCCAGGGATCACTGGAGACTTACTGGAGACTTACTGGAGACTCACCAGCATACTATCACAAACCCCTCAGATTTGATCTCCAGTACGAAAGCCACGCTAGGTACTTTTCGTGCTCATAGATGTAAGGGGACAGGTCAGGTCAATCCTGGACCAGCTTTTAATTTCTTGTGCAAGTAATATCAGTCCAACACAGTATTGTAAGGGCGGTACCTGGCAGTAGCCAGGGGCAACGTACGGTCTTGCCAGAACAGAAGAACCATCTGTTTCTAGGTATCCTTTAGGCTTTCGCTAGTTTTTGCGTTCACTACAGCAATAAGTCATCTCCGGCTGCTTAATTGGTGGTAGCTCTGTCCGGCCCTAGCAAATTCTTACTTCTCAGTGCTTGGCCAGGCCAGGCCAGGCCAGGCCAGGCCACGGGCCTTGATGCGTCTTGTCCAGCTGAACATCAGACTAAAAGGCAAAAGCAAGAAGGGAAGGTTTTTTTTAAAAAAAACAAACAAACACTATCTATCATATGGCAGTGACATGAGTGGTACCGAGTAGGCGATTAGGTTCTGGAAACGCCAGCACCACCACATTTCTCTTGTTACTACGGGCTTTTCGACTTATTAATTTCGACCTCGAATTAATAACTACAGCCCTGGCTCCTCCGCTCCTGATTGGTCTCTTGATCTCCTATGGATCTGTCTACCTACTGAGTACTCTACCGTAGCCTCCCCTCGTCGCTGAAGTCTTCCTCAGCACCCACAACAATCAGCGTACTCTCGTACACATGGCAATAGTCTCCTCTTCTCCTCTTCAACTGCCGTACTATTGAAAGACGCCGGTCTGACTTTCTTTTTATCGTTCCACCGAGCAACTTGTTATGGATATTTTTCTGCTTCATGCCGTTCTATTTAAGCTTATCCCTCACGCCTGGAGATGTCAGTGCATTCATGCCTACCCGCCTTTCCTGGGGATCTTGGAAGCATCTTCCTCGCTCCTAGTCTATCGTCGTACCGTGCGCCCACTGCCTGGTCAATGCATGCCGCTGCCAGACTACGAGTCACCATCTGCGTTTACCTTTGCGAGACCATTATGCGTTTTGCTGTGCTGCTCGTTGAGACATGTAGCGATCTGTGCCGCGAGTTCTGTAGAAAGTGTATTTATCAGGCGTCAGGCGAAGACCCACCCGAGGAGATCTTAGCAACTAACTTTGGCCAATTTTTGTCGTTATTGTCGTTTTAGATTTAATCTCAGTACCATACGATGGAACGGTCCGTGAGATTGAGAGGATCAGACGGAAAGAAAAGCCTGAGTTCCGTCATGGCGTTCGTCTGACAGTCTGAAACTGTGAAACTGTGATCCTTATAACATAGAATCTGCGGAGTTTTTGACTTTGGTGGTCTGTTCATCCACCTCGCAACAGGAATTGGGTTGCAAGACTGAATCATAATCACTAATGGGCGTTCGCTTCTTCGTACACCGGTAGATATAACATAGAGGAGAAGATAAAAAGTGGCCATTAAATCTGACATCCACCTCACCAAAAATCCTATGCTTTGGAGATTCTATAACATGTTAATCATTCCTGTAGAG
>JAJONI010001805.1:0-10196 GCA_022190145.1 Pezicula rhizophila | reverse complement strand
CTATGTATTTGATACGCAACATAATACTCTGGCTGTTTATATTGCTCCTAGAGATATGGTCAAGTAAAAGTGGCCAGAATTGGTAGAACGGACATAACATTTAATAGGAGGCACCAGAATTAGTTTAGTTGAATTGGTAATTTATAGAGGTGAGCGAACCTAGTCCTCGCTAGATATTGCAGGTAGTCAAATTGTATTCGAACTTCTGGAGTCTTTAGAGGGTGGTTGTGGTTTGTTTTCTCTTGAACTTAAACTAGCTATTTCGGCCAAATGGGTTGAAGCGAATTGATAGTGGACGGCATTCAATCCTTTACTCTAACATATTTATTTCCTGTTTCCCTTTGCACCGTATTGTACAATTGCTACGAGTTCGACATATGTGGGTGATCAAGGAGTTCACTTAGATCGGATCGCCAACTCAAAATATCCATCGGAGAGGCACAGAAACAAGAATATTATTGTTTCTAATGTGCGCATTCCGTAAAGGGTATCAAACCGGATACTCCAAAGAGCTCTCTGCTATAATTTTATTGGCGAATTCCATGCCATACACCATAATATACTTGAAGCAGCCCACCTACCCCAACCATAATTCATAATCCATACATTTCCCATACCATTTACCTCCACAGTTTATAGATAACCGAACTCCTGCAGACCAAACAACGACTGAGGATCCCAATCCATTGGAGGCAGCTCAAACCCAGCAGGCTCCATCAACTCTTTCCATTCTATAGAGGTATTAGAAAGTTGTGCCTAGAAACGTGAAGAAATCTTCCAGACCTTTCTGAAACGCAGCCAACTCTGCTTTCATCACCTCACAGCTGTTCGAAAACCACAAAGTCAGTTTGGGGGCTTTGAAGGGAACAAATGGAATGTAAGATGCTTTCCTGGAGCTGGCGAAACAACCCAGGAGTAATACATGCTTTCCAACTCTGGAGAAGTTTGCCTCAGAGGCGGAAGTCCGGCCATGAAAATACGTACCTAATCCAGTTCCAGGCGTGACGAACCTATAAATCAGAAACTCGGAGTTAGTTTACTTGTTGTAAATATTATTGGGAGTAGCTCAAACGAGATTCAGGAGTAAGGGAGTTGGATTAACCTAGAAGAGGCAAATTTACTCTGAGAACTTGGAGACTTACATGATATCTGTCCATCCCTACGGGGGAGAGCCGGAAGTCACCAGGCTTGAATTGGGTGAGGATGTCAGCGCCAGTACAGACGAATGAGGCTGGAGAAATCTTGTCTCCTGGGTTGGTGAAGCTGGTGAAGCTGAGGCGCGGAATTAGTTCGATTGAGGTCCATCGTAGGCTTGAGAAAAGAGGAAAGGATTCGTCGAAACGTGACGAGGGGTCGGGGAGAGTAATGGCGAAGTTGTTTTTGCCATAGAGGATAGGGGTTGCTTCTTCATTAAGGAGTTTGCAGGCGCGAAGAATAGCGACGGATGGATAGGCTAGCATTTCTTGCTTGGGTTTTGAGGCCGTCTTGTGTAGAATTGCAATCTCAGATGCTGAAATGAGGATATATTCACAGATCTTCACCCGTAGCTCAGTAGGCAGGTCCATGAAGGAGAATACGCCCTTGGTCTTGATCTTGGGAACGGTTGCTGCAGCTTCTTGAGACATGGGGGGAGCCTTTGTCTTGACCTTGGGTGGTTGGAATATCGCCGATCTCAGATTGATCAGGTCCAAGATCTTCTCTGCCTCGACGTTCTGTGCTTTGGCGTCTTTTTGGCATTGTTCAATTGCCCTGGCAAGTCTTGTAAAGTCATCGTTGCCGGTTGTTACTGACGACATAGCCCAGCCAAAGTCGGACTGGCCAAGGTCATGTGACTGTAGTACAACCGCCGGGTGGTCTCCGTCGTTGGGAAATGAGATGATGCTTCGACCTGGTGGTGGTGCTAGTGGTGGTGGTGGTTGAGGTGGTGGGGGACTGTCCATTTGGATAAGAAGATATATATGGATTGCCGCGGCGCTTCAATACCGTAGGGATAGACGGCACGACTATGGGGGATTTATGGATTTATTACAGTATTTGAGAATTGTGAGACGAGATGAGGGGCGTCGAGGTGTCGGGGCTCGGAAGGCTGGAAGGTTTGGAGATTTGGAGCTTTGGAGGTTTGGAGCTTGGATGCTTGGAGGCTTGGAGGAGCTTGGAAGGCTGGAAGGCTGGAATGGAAGGCTGGAAGGCTGTGGAAGCTGGGGTTGGACAATTAAATTGCCTTTTCAATCGCCTTTTCAATTGCTTTGCCGAGATGATGGGGGGGAGAGTGAGAATTGAGAAACCAGCCTACCAACCTACCTACCTACCTATACTTTGGACTTCCGATTTAAATAATTAATGGCTTCTCCTGTACTTAGCTTTTTGGACTGCGTAAAGTTAGATGAGAAATCTCCGAGGTGAGATGATCTGAAGCTTATTTGCGAGCTTTCGGCGTCTGTGTGTTATATATAGTGTTATAGTCGTTTACAGTCACACGACGGCCACGACAGGAAAAAGTATTGTTAAGAATCTGCACAGTGGCCGCGGGGTCAGCCGGTAGCTATGATGGTTCGTAAGTATTCCCGGTCTCTACAGTAGTCGTTTCTGTCGCTCTGTCGCTCTACTGCTGCTACGAAGGTATGCTGCACACTTTAAAAAGGGTCCCCAGCAGCGAGGGCGAATGGGAACGAGCCTTCGACAAGAAGCCGCCGCCGCGTGGTGGAAGCTTGCAGGAGGAGGAGGGAAGAGGAGGAGGAGGAGGCGGGTTTACTGTACAAAAGTGGTTGTACTTCGTATGCCAAACCTGGACAGAGTTCTTCAACAAACTTACTTTTTTTTCCCCATGGCATTCGGAATTCTTACTATACTGAATCCACCCGAATTTCTCCAAAACTTTAGGGAGATCGATGTCGTAAGGTGGTCAGAGAACAATAAAACAATCTCCAGGCCGTGTTATTGTTTTGTTCAAATACAAAAAGTCAGACGAGACCTACTTTCAGGAAAAGTGGGCGACACAAGGCTATCCCCGCCGAAGATCCACCCCAGCCGTCTCCAACCTCTCTCCTCCGCACACTCCAATTCTGCTTGACCAACTTGAGGTCTTCTCTCCCTCTCCCTCTCTGTCTCTCTTTTTTTGTTCTTTCCGTACACAACCTCTTCATCAGAGGATTCTCCAGCTATCAGCCATATTCTACCGTCATCATACAATGGCCATTGAGGGGGAAGATGTTTACGCGACGGTACGTCATGCCCATCTCATCTCGCGCAGATCTTGGGACCTTCCTGACATTTTTCCACAGCTGTTGCTGAACGACAACTACCTTCCCGGTATGTTTGATGCTCAAAATATTCATCTACTGGGCTGACTAGAGCTTCAATACAGGTGCATTGGTGCTGGCGCATTCTCTGCGAGATGCTGGCACGACCAAGAAGTTAGCAGTGCTCATCATAGCCGACACAATATCCACAGAATGTATTGCTGAGCTCAATGTAAGATAAGGATGCCCTCAGTACTCGCAGACATTTCTCATACTCAGACAGACACTCTACGACTACATCGTCCCTGTTGAGCGAATTATAAACACGACTCCAGCCAATCTATTCCTCATGAACCGAGGTGACCTTCATTCAACCTTCACCAAAATAAATCTGTGGAAATGCCTACAATTTCGAAAAATTGTCTATATCGATGCAGATATGGTTGCACTTCGCGCGCCCGACGAACTCTTCGATTTAACACAACCATTCTCTGCAGCTCCAGATATCGGCTGGCCAGACCTGTTTAATACTGGGCTCATGGTTCTCACTCCAAATATGGGAGACTACTATGCGTTGCTGGCCATGGCACAAAGAGGTATATCATTCGATGGTGCTGACCAGGGTCTATTGAATATGTATTTCAAGAACACTTACAACCGAATAAGCTTCACCTATAATGTCACCCCATCTGCACACTACCAGTACCTCCCAGCATACAAGCATTTCCAGTCGAGTGTGAGCATGGCCCATTTCATTGGCCAGAGTAAGCCATGGACAGAAGGAAGAGAAGCAAGCAAGGGTGCTACGCCATATGATGAGATGGCGGGAAGATGGTGGGCAGTTTATGATAGGCATTTCAGAGAATCGGTAAGGCTCCCGGGCAATTGGCTTTGCAAAGATATTAACAATTAGTTAGTCCGCAGACATCTCGGCTAAAGGAATATCGCCGATCGTGCAGTATCATACGAAAGGAGAATACCGACCTCCGGGCATCACTGTCTCCAGCCCCCCTACGAAAAAAGGTAGTGAGATATTCTATTCAGCACCCGAAGAGCAAAAATGGCAACCGGCAATGGAAGCGCCCTCACCTAGGGCACAGATCACAGGAGTGGAAAAAGAGAAAGTAGCTGAAGTTCCTCCACCGACTACAGTCCCTCCACCGACTACAGTCCCTCCACCGACTGCAGTCCCTCCACCGACTGCAATTCCTCCAGCGACTACAGTTCCTCCAGTGACTGCATTTTCTCCACCGACTACAGTTTCTCCACCGACTACAGTTTCTCCACCGACTGCAGTTTCTACAGTGACTGCATTTTCTCCAGTGACTACAGTTTCTCCATCGACTGCATTTTCTCCAGTGACTACAGTTTCTTCCATGACTGAGAGCTCATATTCGGCTTGGGACGCTAGTAAAGCTCCGCCACCCTCAGATTCGAAGCCTGAAGCCGCCAATTTTCCGTCAACACATTACGACATGTCTTCTGATCCTACGCCATTCAAGGCGCCAGAGCGTTACCCTGAACCACCAAAGGGCATGTACTACGAAGTTCCCAAAACACCGACGTATCAAAAGCCTACACCAATATTTCCATGGGAAAAGAACGCACCAAAACCTACTCGCGTCTTCTTAGAGGACGAGCCTGTTCCAGCCCTCCATAGCACCGCTTCTGTCTCCACCACCGAAGACGAGCGAGAAATGGCCACACCTACGACTCCAACTCTACGAGCCCCGCCTATTGATCCTTGGCAATCCTTTACGCGTGGAAACGCCTGGGACGATATCCCTGAAATTGAGCGGTACATTGGCAGCTTGCAAAGAAATCGCAAGGGCAACATTCAAGTACTGCAGGGATACGGCTCAGGCATAGATCAAATTTCCAGTCCAGGGGCACAACGGCGACATAGCATGAGGCTCACAGATTTTCCAACAGAGCTCGAGCGGCCTAGTTTGCCAGTCACCCCTGCCCCGATTCGTCGACCTAGTTTTTGGGGCGAAGAGAGAGACGACGAAGGAGCACTTCCTGCAGCGGAGGGTGTGCCAAAACAGTCTGAATGGGTGAGCGCGTGCCCTCCGGCCTTCAAACAGCGCATTTCATTGCTGATGATCCACAGGATCCTTCAGCACAACTGGATCTCTTAGCCCAACGACAGTCCGCTGTGCTAGTTCAGAGGCTATCCATGGATTCTGTTTCTTCACGTGAGATTCCCATGCGGCCGTTGCCTTATGGCTCAGAGGGCGTAGTGTCTCCAACCTATGTGGCACAAGCACCAAAAGAAGGTAGCGCAGATGGTGCAACACCGCGAACAACCATGGAGGAGCCAAGCTATGGCGGGTCGATGCCGGCCTTCGAGAAAGGCGAAACCTTTCCTACGTACGAGACACCACTAGGGCCGACAGAGGAGGAGAAGGACATCTTAGAGACTTGATTTTCGCGGAACAAATGTTGCACACCTGTACAATTATCTTCCCCGGTACTGTCTCGCGCTTTCTTAGGCCGGATTATCTTTTAATTTTTTACTTCTTACAAGCCTTAGAGCTGTAGCATTGCTCGCGAAAGTACCCTGTACATCCTTGTAGCATTTGCATTTGCACATCAGCATTTTAGCCTTTTTTGACACTAGTTTACATCTGTGAGGGATGGACATATTTACGAGCATTTTTGTGCGTAATGATGTTAGCTTTCAGATACCCTACTTAATGAGAATATGTTTCCAAAGCCTCAGCTCCCCCAAGAGCTGTTGTGTTTCCAAGTAGGAAAGTTCCGTAAAGTTTAAGACGCTACTCAACCACACTCAAAACAAGAATACATAAGACCAAGGATTGTTCAAGTATGGCTTAAACATCAAGTTGAAGGTGAAGTGACATTGAAGGGCGGAAACTTCCAATAGAGTAATGCGTTACCGCAATCCGCAGCCCTCATAATGTAGATGAAGCAATCTGAGGGCAGCAGTTCTTTGCATCTCGTCTCATCGGCACATAGGGGCTCTATTGTGTTTGAGACCGTGGCCGAGATCTTTAGTGTCATCAAGTATCAAGGTGTACTTTGATGATAGTTGGTTTGAACTTGTCGAGCATCATGCACAACATCATAGATGACAATAGCAATGCCAAAGAATCCTGTGATGGCAACTTCTGCACCCCACTCATTATGTTTCTTTCGAGGCAGGTGAATATTTGTGGACCGATGAGGGAGTGAGTGCCTGCCAAAAGTACCTCCTACGACCTCGCTTCGACAGCTGAGTTGATTACCTGATTTGTCCTACTCTAGCTCGCGATTCTCAACAACCTCCATTCTTTCTCACACATCATACTGTGACCACGTAACTCTTCGCCTGCAGAAGTTGCGTCTCCCATGGGACACTAGTGGAGAGAAAGAGTATCGCAGCAACCAGGTCTTTTCTTGCCCATGTGACGTCGGTTGCCCTCCTCTGTCTGTATTGAACCCCAGAGCTTCGAGCTGGTAGACCTACTTCATCAATCTCTGAACACTAATCTAACTCGTGTCACCATCTTTCTATCACCACGTCTCGCCTTCAGTTCGACATTGGCAAAGCAAGAGTCGCCTTCTCCAACACTTGTGCCAAGCTAATTTGAAAGCGAGGCCATCCTCTGCTCGAGCCTTGGAATCGACAACGTCTTTTTGAGCATTGGAAAAGTGAGATTTCCGAAGACATCACAGAGAGGTTGTTTGACACCATTGGAGAATCTGAACGACTCTGGAAGGAGCGTAGTAAGATATCGGACTTACGACGACTGGCTTAGCTAGGAACATTAATATCCTACGGCACATCGGGTGCAAGGTTGTCCTTTGTGAAGAAGCCGGTGAAGTTATGGGGCCACATATGCTGAATGCTCTACTACCAAGTTGCGAGTATTCTATTATAGTCACAAGCCTCACACGCTCTCATAGAAATGCTAGCACAAGCCCACAGGCATTTTATCCAGATTGGTGACCATCAGCAGCTTTGTCCGCGAATCAATAACTTCAAGCTCTCATTGGAGAGTGAAATAGGCAAATATTTCCAATTGGACCGTTCTCAGTTCGAGCGCCTTTCAATTCCTGAGCAAGGCCGGCCGGCGTTCCCAGTCGCTCAACTAAATGCGATATCTGAATCACGTGACGCATATTCTATCAGCCAACATACAGTCAATTATTCTTGGAAACAGTTGAGATTTGATTAATTGTTTAGTTTGACTTTGTTCTAGGTTCAAGTTCTCCATAAATATAGTGGCAGAATGTCACTTCCAAGTTCAGGTTTTGTCACGTTTACCCCTTTTATGTTAAGCGAACGACTGTACTCTGTGCCGCACACGAATAGCTTTGATATCAAGTCCAGATATCTGACCTTTGCAATAACTATAGAGACATTCGTGATGAAAATTGTCTCTTGTGACCTGGAACAAGAGGTGTAAGCAACAATTTGCTTCAAAAAGAAAGACCAACCCCAACCCCCGGGTTTATTTTTATTTTTTTTTTGAAGATTTTGATTCTTGCACATCGGTACTAAGATGAAGTTTCTTCTCTCCAGACCTCACACTTCTAATACATCTATGATCACTCCGTCGGCGACTATTCATACGGGCAAGGGCACGTATTGAAGCCACATCGCATTCGAGTTGTCCACAGCCTAATTATGCATTATAGATTGTACAAACATATGGAGATATACGTAAGTCAGCACTGCTTCACTTTATACAGGGCTCTATCAACTAATTAGAGCATTTTCAGCAAGAAAAACGGGCCTCTGAACTGGAGATGACACAGTTCTATACGGATGAATACATCAACCACTTGAAAACCATCACACCCGAAATGGTCGACCTAATCTCCAAATTCCAGAACTACCAATTCAATCTCGGCTCAGACTATCCTATTTTTGAGGGCGCATTTGATTTCAGTTTCATCATCGCTGGCGGATCTTTGGCTGGTGGTCTTCATCATGCAAAGAAGTCTGAGGCTAGTAGGTTCTACTACGTGAAAGGTAATTAAACTAATATCTTTCGAGGAAAAGATAGGGCCACATAGACTAACCAAAGGTTATAGATATTATTTTGGGTATTCTGGAGCTACTGCGTTCCCATAAACGCGTACTCTACATTGATGTTGACGTTAGCCATTACGTAGTTATCCTCTAATAGTATTCTACCAGTAAATTAGATCACAATTCTATTTACTAGAATTCTTCTTGAAAGTGCAGCACTGGCTCTCAGTTTTTATGGTGGCGACGGCACCCAAGAGGCTTTCTGCACAACGGACCGTATAACGACGATGTCCTTCCATAAGTACGGCGAGTTCTTCCCCGGTATAGGCTGCGGCAAAAGCCGCGCAGTGAATTTTCCACTGGGTTATGGCATTGACGGCTGGTCATACCGAACAATTTTGCAACCAGTTATCCAAGCGGTGATTGAGTATTACCGACCTGAAGCCATTGTTCTCTAATGTGGCGCTGACAGTCCATCTGGGGACAGGCTCGGAAGTTTCAATCTGAGTATGGATGGACATGCAGCCTGTTTGGAATTTGTCAAGAACTTGAATCTTCCTCGTTTAGTACTTGGTGGGAGTGAGTGCAATGTTGCCAACACTTCCCGAGCTTGGGTATATGAAACCGGTGTAGTGCTTGGGAAGCAACAGAGTATGAAAGAGTGTGTAATGCCGTACCATGAACACTACGGGGTAACTATCACAATCCAAGAGAACGGGGTTTTTGCTTAGTGATCGCTTACTATTTTGTCCCAGAGTACGAACTTGATGTTCGGCCTGCACATGTAGTCAATGCCAACTGAGCCTCTTATCTCTCCAAGATTAGAACTCAAGTTCTAGAAAAATTAAGACATACATATGCATTTGCAACTTCCATGCCAATGGTTGATATACGTTGGGACATTCAAGAACTAGATTACGAAGCCGAAGACGCCCTTCGAGACCGCGACTCAGATGAAAACGAAGACACGCGCCATACACAATATCGATGGGAAGAATTGTATTGAATCTAAGGATACACACATCTCAGACAGCGATGACGAGGAAGAAAATACCGGATACAACATCCAAAAACAGGTGGATCGATCAAGGCAGAGAAATATCGCAGATCCCAAGAGCCCTGGTACTCTTCTCCATTAAGGTGACAAGGTCACACGACGGATCCGAGTTCTGAAGAGATAAAGGGAATGATTGCTGTACGTAAAACACGTAAATATCTTCCAACTTTTGGGCCTGCCAAAAGCTTTGCTCCTAAAATATAGTATGGCCATTTTGGCCCTTTCCTGACCGAATTGGAGGACTCTTGAGAGTGTAAGGGAGGGAAGGGTTAGAAGTCAACCATGAACAAGGAGAGGAGCATCTTAGTTTGATGTTTTGAGTAAGGCGTTCTTGACGACCGATGATATCAGGTATATGCAGATGCAGACTTTCGTGGCGTATAGAGAAAGTCCCATATATTAACAAGGCATAGCATTCTTAAAATAATAAAGTTGACTTGATCTTTGACAGGATCTGTCTCTTGGTGAATGAGATTAGGAACTTATTAAACTACTAAGAATTCTGAGTCATAAAAGTGGTATATACAATCAGACTGACTATGATTCTTAGTATCTTGTTTACCACGGCTCTACCTAATGAGTTATCCTGATGAGCCAGCAAGCACACTTACCTTGAGGTAATGAGGTCAACTTGGGATTCGAAAAGATTTGGGGACTAATTTTCCTTGAATGAATGAGATGAGAAGCGAATCTGCAAAACAGTACTTTTAGGCTATATATCTCATTTCTCTACTTTGTTTTTAAAATTGTCCGTCTAGCCTAGTAGAAAGAGTTCGTGCTATTGGGGATGGCTTACCCGCCTGAAACACACTAGAACATAAAAAAACAACTACTAATTTAATCCTTATAAAATTAGAAATTCTAATGGAAAATGACTTGAAAAAGATATATGTTACTAATGATTAGTATTTTCTTT
>JAJONI010001804.1:0-10199 GCA_022190145.1 Pezicula rhizophila | reverse complement strand
ATAATCGCACGGAATTGACTTATAGCCTAGCTATAATCTGATTCCTTCTCCCCAGATAAAAAAGCTAGCCCAGCTTGTACAACTATGTTATTCCTAGTAATTATACAGATATTTAGAAGCGGCATGCTAAATCAGTTTGTTTTATATATACAATCGAGGAGTAAAACATCGGGATTCTGCTTCTAGAGTAAAAGGGCGGTAGGGTTGATAAAAAGGAGATGGGTTAAAGGACCAGATTAAGGCTTGTACCGAGGGTAGAAATCGTTTACTTGAAGATCCTATATAAATTGTTCGTAAAAAGTAGTAAGGGATTGTTATATACATGCTTCTAGTAGCCATTAAATTGGCGTCTTCCCATCTAAGTCCTCGAGTCGTTGTTTTTGTACGATATTAGAGATATCTTTTAAAGAGAGTAATACTCCTGGCGACTCCTGCCGGATCGTTGTTTGAATCTGAGCTATAGACAGACCAGCCTTAGCAAAGGAATCGATTTGTGTATAGACTCCTAGCGTAATCGCAACAATTCTGTGTGTAGGATGGGCTGTAGGGTCTGCGGATCGCTCGTGGTTGTGTGTAGCCTCTAGGACCTTTAGCTCCCATTGCTCTGATATTATATCAAGAGAAAGAGATACTCGCATCTGACGGTCGCACTTCTTCGAGCCTGTATTCGTACGACGTTTTGATTGGTGGGTATAGAGGTTCTTGCCCTTAGGGTTATATTTACCTGCTCGATCGCAGGCAAATACTACCCTTCTAGGATTCTTGTCACGGCGGAAAAAGGCATATCCATGAGCTTTGGCATGTGCCTGGATTGCAGTAAGAGAAGTAGGAATATCAGTATAAACTGCTTCAGGTGGCGCAGGACCACATGATTAAGGTAAGGTGTAGCAAGAGACATTGTGTTAGGTTGGAGGTACATTAAATATATAGGTATAGCTTCATTTCCAAGATTGATTATTGACATTAGCACTCCCCGCGTTGCTAAGGGATTAATAGGTGTACCTAAGCAATTGATTAGGTGTTGTGGAGGGCGGAGACATGGCTGGAAGTGGCGGAGATTTAGCGCTCCCCACATCTTATGTGGGAATAAGTCCACGTGAAGGATTCATGATGATTCAGGCAAAAGAAGTGGTCGAACTGACTAATCGAAGTGGTAGAATTGTTAAGTAAGTAAGGTATTGAGTGTTAGAGCTCTCTGCAGGAGAGAAATGTAATCTATGAGATACGTAGGTACGGAGTATTCTTCGCATATATAGGCTTTTGCGCAACACATAAGATGTGGAGCGGCATGGGGGCCCTAGTAAGCGAGTTACCTTTAGCCCTTTAAGGGGAGAATACATCCAAAGTAATACTCAATAAGGAAAAAGTTCTCTTGCTAGACTCGTTTACCAGGGCTCCCCATGCCGCTCCACATCTTATATTTATGTGCTGTACCTCCGTAGGCTAAGGGTGGTTTACGAGGGACTGACATTACTGTGATAGAGTTCTACTCTGCCAATCAAGGAGTGTATATTCCGATAAGTCTCGGCAGCTATCTTGACCCCAGTATCTGAGCGCCTGGCCAACACATTCCCCTCCATTGACTGCTGTAGATGTGCGATTATTTTGGCGAACGACCGCAGCCGCCTCTGTATCATCTGTACCACAAATTTCCGTGCGATTCCGGTGGGTACAGTGTCTCCGCCCAGTCTAAGTTGTGCAAATGTCTCGTGAATTGGAAGTATCTTGCTGCAGCCATCATCCTGCTTGGTGCTGCCGGCATGCTGAAGGAGGACGACTTGGTCTGGTTTCAGCGCTTGATTCAGAAGACTGACAACGTTGTCTGTAGCGGTGGCCAGGAGTATTAAGAGACCAGTGCCAGCACTACAGCATACGTGACATTGCAGCACAGTTGTCACTTGTGTCCGGATCTTGTGCTCGAGAATGAGCACGGTATCGACTGAGCATCGATCACCAGTGGTTAGACAGGCCCTGTCGACATCGGCAAGCCTTTGTAGGGTTGATTCGTAACAGGAACATTGTGCGCTAAGCTGCCTCGACTCAAGGTTTTCTCGTCGGGCCGAAGGGTGGCAATCGGTATTTCGTCCTGCCTGTTCCAGGTTGTCCGGTACCTCATAGTCAGGGTTAATTGTGATGCCGACAGGGATTAAATCTGGGATTAAGGACCCTGCTGGTTCCGGCTCATCACACATAACATAGCCCCGAGCTCTATCACTACCGTCGTCTTGATATTGAGATTGATGATGATGCTGATGCTGACGCTCACCAGAGTCACGTGGGCCACTGCCGGCATGGGAAGGGCCGCTCCCGCTCCCGCTGCCACTCCCGTTGGAAGTCCCATTACCATTGACAGTGGAGTGTTGGAACATTGAGTCGCTACCGTCGCTACAGATGGCATTAGCTCGAGGTGTGCTAGAATCCTCCATGTCGGGAACCAGGTCCTCAAAATTGAGTTCAAGATCGAGATCCAAGCTCGACCACAACTCGAGATCATTGGGTAATAAATCAAACGGCATGGCCAATGCGGTATCTCCTCCGGGACTTACCGCCCTTGCCGGCGGTGTGGGTATGAGCGTGATTGTCTCGTCGTTGCTTATCTTGTGTCTCGCAAGCCCGTCGTCCTCCTCTGCATCCAAGCTGTCGTTCTGTTCCTGTCGTAGGCGTCGAGCTTCTCGAGCACAATCCGCGGTGGGATAGGGATGACGCCGTCGTGGCCGGCCAATCCTCCTCGATATGCTGTAGACGCAGGGTATCTTGTGGTGCCGACATCTATTGCATGGGCTCTCGTGGCTGCATCTTGTTTTGGCAGCTTGACAGCCGTCACACGTGGAGCGAAGTTGTGGTTGTTTCTTGTTCCTCGAAATGCTACGCTTGGTTGTTGTTGTTGGGGATGGTGGAGCCTGGGAGTCCACGGCCGTCTCAGCGTTGGTGTTCGGCATGATCGAGGCCAGCAAGACTCAGCAGAGGACCCGGGGAAGGATTCTGGAGGAAATAGAGACTCTCCACAGCCAAAGATTTTATAATGGACTTTATAATGGACTCGTACCCGTATCGTATCCCTCGTTCAGCGAGCGCGAATAAATTCGCTCTCACAAGTTCGTACCTCGCTGCTTGTCAAAGTTGAAACAACTGCGCAAGACTTCAAATGGCTTGGGGCATTTCAACAACGATAAGCAACCCATGCCAGGATTCAGTGTGCAGTGCGTAAGGTTTTCAATGAAATAGGCGATATGAGTGCCACTTCGCGTTATGTCTGCCCTTCGCGATGCAAGTGGCCAAGCCTGCGCCACGATGCAGCCTCGTGGGCAGCACCTACTACCACCACTGCATAACCTTCTCACGATCAGTCCTTCGATATCTGCTTCCCTTCAACCGACCTTTGAATCGCAGTCCTTATGCCGATGTGCCGAACGAGTCGCGCTTGGCATGAGATCGCTCGCGAACCTCTACCCATGGCTCTCATACGCCTCTTTCACCACAAACCCGACAGCGAGATCGTCTTTTGTGAACCTACTAGCAGTGATGTCCCTGCCTACGCAATACTCTTTCATACCTAGGGAAAAGAGGAGGTTGGATTTCAGGACATGGAAGCTGTCGCGGGCATGAGCAAGGTAGAAGAAGATAAAGTTCCGCGCGAAGCAGGCTGCTGCTAATGGACTGCGATACTTCTAGGTAGACACTTGCTGCATTAATAAGAAAGAATGCAGTCGAGCTTAGCGCGGCGATCAATTCCATGTTTCCGTGGTATTAGAACGCTGCGCGCTGCTATGTTTACCTTTCTAAACCCGGAGCGGATAACCGGAGGGCTTGGGAAGCGGCCTTTAGGAAGAGTCGATAGCTCACTCGAGGCTGGGCGCTTCAAGAGCTCATGGGAGCAAATTGGCGAGACCTGCTAGGATATTGCTAAGCACGTTAAGCTTTGCAAGTTTCGCCGAGATCATCCGGATAGGGCATCACGTAATTGCGTGCTCTGCCTCCTCTAGACGGTAACTTGCTTGTAACGGCGAGCACAGATGGCTCCATTGGCCCCTGCACTTTGGGATATTCGGACAGGTACATGTGTCCTCCCCCCCCCTAAATAAAGGTTTATTCGGTGGGTAGGTGGAACCAGCGTTAGGGGGGTCTAGCAAATAGAAAGTACTGCTTTTGTGGCCTGTCAAGAGGTAGACAGGGCACTCGAACCCTCTACGTATGCCCTAGTTTTTACAACAGACCAGATTTTGGCCAGTGCAACAAGACAAGCGAGGACTTCTCAAGGGTCTTAACCACTCAGAGTACTCCGTACACCATTCATAGCTCCGACCCACCCGCAAGCTCACCGAATAAACCTTTATTTAGGGGGGGGGGGATAGTAACATAGCTGCAGCAATCACTACCCGCAATAATACGTGCCCAGGTTTGTCGTTACATAGTAACTAGTAACCCTTATTCTAGTGGCACCGTTTGTGCTTTGGCCAAGCGGGGCTTTGGCTGTTCCTACGAGTTTCTTCACAAGATTAAGTTTTAAGAGGAATTGTATAAATGTTGTTGCCTACGGCAATTGCCTTTATACCTGCGAGCCTAGCAAAGAAGATTTCCTCCTTCAGGAATGGGATCTAGGCACAAACATGCTAAACCGGAGATGGACATTAAAACAGCACAAGGTTCTTAGTTGGCCACTGTTTTAGGTGAATCAAGGCTACACTGTTGTTCTCTATCACAACATTTTCATATATAAGCGTTTTCCCTTTAGTGATGAGCTAATTATTGAGAGAGTGTAGGAGGCACATTACTTAGTCACTGTAATCGCCAAGAGGTTTAGGGTTTGGGGTTTACGCTCTGGTGCATTGCTTCAAGTAGTAGATGGATAAGTAGCATGTAGAAGTGTATATAAGTCTTATGCCGTAGTCTAAACACTGCTTACACGCTTTTGTAAGAATGAACATATGGCCGTCTGACTAAATCTCCGAGCTTCTTGCGCTGCTGTCAAACCATAGCTATCTTTCGCTATAACGTTTGCCCTGTTCTCTATTAAGTTCTAGATCACATCTATATAGCCGCCCTGGGCTGCAAGATGTAATGCCTATAGCATGCGAGAGTCGACCGAAGCACCTTCACGCAGCGACAGCTTCACGATTTCTTGCCCTCTATACTTAGATGCAATGTGTAGGGCCGTTCTGCCGCCTTCGCTTACTGTATTAATTTTACACTTTTTCTATAGAGACTAGGCATGTCAATAATGTGGTGTGAATTTGAAACCACACCAAAATTAGGTGCTATTGCCGTTGCTAGTACGTGTTACACACACATTTTATTAACGCCTAGCAGCTAGGCCGAAAGGGAAACTATTTCTAATCTATAAATACATCTCCTAACAGTATTCCCTATTCTCTCAGCCCATGCATTCCCTATATCCGGTTTATATCCTCTCTTTTATCTATCTTTGCGGTTTCTCTTTCGTTAGTATTATTGCTAGTAGGCCGGCTTGAAGTCTGTTCTCTAAGTGTTCAGCGTACTAATTTCGGTGGCAGGAGAGGTGTCACTATTAAGTATTTTCTTTTCTAATATATAAAGTAGAATATACTTTAAACACATATACTAGAACAAATAGATATAAGAAAAGGTAATCTTTTCTTTTATCTAGAAGATAAATTACTATCTAATATAAACAAGTAGAAACCCAATATAAGCGCCTGGTCATAGAGCCCCAGCTCCCTTGATCGAGCTGAGCCCAGGACAATATCAGATGCCTCAAGTTGCTGTGGTGTTATATAAATGTGACAAAATTGTCTTCACTTATTCGAACACCTAACAGCCTTAAAGATCTGAGGTTGGGCAGGTATAACATAGGTATAATCTCATCGCAATTGATATATTCCATGATATTATAGTAATTGAATGTGCTGAATATCAATAAAGAGAGGCATTCTAACGCTGTCAAAGAGTTGAGTGCTGTACCGAATGCAGTGAGCATCTGTTTCTGTTCGTGCAGGGAATACTCATCAGAGAAGCCACCTTCTATCACGATTTTGAGTTCTTTTAAATGAACTAATGATCGAGAAGTGAGAGAAGCACTCCAGATGTTCCAGAAATCCCGTTCATGCCGCTCGACAACCAGCTGCTGCACAGGCACGTTCACACCAATTACAGCATAAAGAAAGCAATGGAGTAGTTTGCTAGTGTCAAAGGCATCGTTTATCCTGTTATCGCTTAATGTGTACTCAAGGACTAATGAGAGCTCTTTGCTATAAGATGGGTCCAAGAGCTTGATATCTCTCAGCTTAGGAAACCGGGCAACAGCCCTTGCGATACATGAATAGTATTCACTCCTGTCCCTAACATCCCGTGTTTGCTAGACAGCATTGTCATCATATGTCTCTTCTGGTCCAGTATGTTCGACTAATTGAGCAGGCCTGAGCGGCTCACGGATCACTGAATTATTGTGATACCTTTGACATGATAGTTGAGATTTGGCTGTCGAGAGATACGCAGTACATTCTCAAAGCTACTTTTACAGCCTATCAGACGAAGCTGTGATACTAGGACTGATTCCCCAGCGGCGGCGAAGGCTTTACAAACAAGGCAAAAGTCGCATAGATATCCTCGCTCAAGGTAGCCACACACTGCTAGTAATGTCTCAAATGGTAGTCGATTCATATCTATATTGATCAGCGTTTAAACAGAAAGAACAGGGACTAGAAGAGGAAGCAGCAACCGCTCTTAGTGGTCCTTATATAGTTAATGATTACTTGGTCAGTCTCCGATCGCCAACAAATCAGTTGTCTGCTGTGACTTCCGCTGCGTAATGTGCCAAGCAATCAAATTCTCTGTATACACCGGAAGGGATCATGTATTACAAAGTATCGGGGAAGGATACCTTTAATAAAGGAAGGTCATCAGCTGAGCACATAAGCTGGACTGTCGTTTGTGAGGTCTAGTTTACGGTGTCACTTTGGCTTTTTAGTTAAGTCTTCCAGGTCAGCTTTTTCAAGTCAGCTTTCTACCGCTTGCCGACCTAGTATAGTACACTTTCCTAGAAGTTGTAATAGAACTTAACTGAAGAATCGATAGCTTGTGCATCTAAATCTTTTTACAAATGAGATAATTAAAGCGTTATCTCAAGAAATCAAGTCAGTACACTGGTACCACTCGAGTAAGTATATAGCTGTTGCAAGACGCTCAACATATAGTTCTCACATCCACCAAGTTTCCTCTGGATTATCCTCTGGTGGCGGCGTTCAGAGAAGAGATCGGAGGTCCTATTTAAAAACTATAATGGTTGTCTTTTTTTAAAAACACTAGAAATTTGACATGTATTTTAGTTAAGTAAAGGCTTTTAAAATATTATGAATTCCATTTAACATTTCTTACAATTTTGCTACTAGCTCCCTTCCTTTCATTCTCTCTTCGTCTTGTAGCCTTCTCCTTAGGATTCTCCCGCTCGGGCTCCTAGGAATAACATCGACGAACTCAATGCCACCTACCAGCCACTTATAATGTGGCTCCTGATCCCTTACATACTCATCAATCTCTTCCGTTATCTCCTCCAAAGTTGGGAAAAATTGACCTCGATCATGAGGTGCGAGCACAACAAATGCTTTAGGAATCTCACCAGCTGCTTTATCTGGCACAGCTATTACTGCGACATCAGCAATCAGGGGATGATTTAATAAGCAGACTTCGAGCTCCGCAGGAGAAACCTGGTGGCCCTAGATTTATTTTCATAGCTCAATTTCCTTGTCCTTAATATATGGGGCAGAAGACATTACCTTGACTTTGATAAGCTCTTTAGTGCTATCCACAATAAAGAGATGCTCATATCCCTCCCCTTTCGGATTACTCAAGAACATGGCTACGTCTCCCGTTCTCAACCAACCGTCCCCATCCGCTGCCCTTCCAAACGTATCCCAAGTCGACTTGTCATCATTCGAATATCCCAGATCCGTTACGCTTGGCGATCTCACCAGTAGCTCGCCAGCCTTGCCACATTCCGTGATATCGGCTCCATCTGTAAGGGAGATCAGGCGTGCTTCCACTCCTGGAACTAAGCTTCCAACAGAACCGGGGAAGATGTCTCGCGCTGAAGTTACAGAGATTGTGGTCACGGTTTCAGTCATTGCGTAGGAATTACGAATATACCAATTAGGGTACTGCTCTTGGAGTGTGCGTTGTGTTTCAGCTCCGAGGGGCGCGGCACAGCTGAAGACCTCTGTGACGGAGCGGAGGTCGAATTTGTCGAGTAAGGGTTTGGAGTTGATGATTGAAGTCAGGATTGGAGGTACCTAGAAGATGTTTCTGTCAGAAAAGATTGAAATGAAGGTGCGAGCAGCTATTTTACTCACAACGTAGAGGACGTTGACTCTGAATGTCTGAATGGCACTTGCGAGCGTGGATAAGTCAAATTTAGGCAGCACAACCACTGAATCCCCTCTATAGATAGCATGACACATAGCAAAGAAGCCATAGATGTGACTTTGAGGCAATAGTCCTAGAACCACATTGGTCTGGCCAGGGTTACGGTGTGGGGATTCAAACGCGCACAATTGCAGCACATTGGCTATCACATTTGTATGAGATATCATAACCCCTTTCTACAAATCATGTTAGTATATCGGGTACGTTAGGCAGATGGTTTTGAGTCTTGGAGTATCAACATACTGGCAATCCAGAGATCTCACTCGAGTAATTCAGGAACGCACATTGTCGCTTTCCCCTACCCTTCTCCCACAGTAGTGGCTCCAAACTCGGTAATTTCGAACCCTCTGAGATGAGCTGGTCTACGGTTTTGAGATCTTTTGGCGGCGTATTACCGAGCTGTCTGTCAAATGGCATAGCCAAGATATAAACATGTTTCCTCGGGATGCCACAGTTGGCTGCTGCCTTAAGTGCCTTTCCCAGTAGAGGAAAGCATGTAAATATAGCTTTTGATCCCGAAGATTCCAGTTGGTATGTGAGCTCTGAAGTATTGTATGCCGAGTTTGCCGGTGATGAGATTCCAGAGAGATTATGTATTGCCCAGGAAAGCGGTATGCTGTCTAACTGCCATGCTTGTACATTAGATGCAGAGACGGAGTTCGGTTCGGGTTATAAGCTCACAGTGTTGTGTGCAAAAATCGTGATGACTTTGTCCCATTCTGACCCTTTATTAGAAGACCAACCGAAATCCTTTGCCAGTCCTCTAGCGAGGAAATCAACTCGTTTTTGTATTTCCAAGGCTGTATACTGAGTACCAGAGAGGCCACAGACAAACAATGGCTTGGATCCGTCTAGCTTTGATCTGCCATATTTCTCATCAAGCATGAAATGGCTGACGGGAATGGAAGCTGGTATGGAATCCAGATCGAGATTGGGTACCCATTTGGGTGGTTTGAAAACCATCTTGACGACTGCGGTAAGAAGCACAAAGAATGAAAGGTTTTGATCACCATTAACATTGGACAAGTGATGAAGTTATATAACTGAGGGGCCCTAAGTTTGGGGCTGGCCTCGGCAACGAAAATGCTCAGTACTGTAATATTGCCCGAATACGCTATCGATATCATTTTATGAGTAACATGCTTTAAAAACTGCCGCAGCCATTACACCCGCATCCTCGTAGAATAGGGAAATTTCCTGATCGTACTTCTTCTGAATGCGAGCTGGCCGCCATCTCGGACACACACATACAAGGCTGCATACTGTAGGCTTGCAAGTAATTGGGGGAAAAGTCGCCGGCTTTCCTTGTGGTCGCAATATGCACCGTCGATCATTTTTGTAGCAACCCAGATCATGGTCCAGATATACCAGGATGTCTAACCCCGAGGAGTTATTTTTACCCCCTCGTTTGTTACGTTGACCGGCCACTCCAGTATTAGCAAGTCAGACTATTCATCGCCTATCCGTCGTCGGCATCGCCATCGCTAATTCATTATTGATAATATCAGAAGTCCGGAATAAGTGCTTCTGTATCAAAACCGCCGCCGTGCCGCAGAACCAACTTGTGCGCTACGCAGGCGGAATCTTCCCTGACAAAAAGTAGGAAACAATAAGCATAGACATAGCGCGAGAGGAAAAGGATGCTGAAGAAAAGAAGAACAACTAAGTTAAAGAGTGTTTGTATAGTAGCTAAGCTAGGTTTAATCGAGCGGAGAATGTCATTAAGATGATTAATATACAAAAGATATATATACAGGTGGTGGTTAAGATCTTAAGTTATTTCTAATAAGTACTTCTACTTTCAT
>JAJONI010001803.1:0-10216 GCA_022190145.1 Pezicula rhizophila | reverse complement strand
CCTTCTTTTTCTCTTTCTTACTTGAAAAAAAATTATATAATGTAAAAAAGAGATAAAAATCTGTAGTTACTGGAAAAGGGAATGTTTTTAAAGTTGAAATCTATGCTATTTATCTTAACATATAGCCTTTTTTATTAAGTACTATTACCTTTGTAAAGTATGGGGGAACCGGCTCTTTAATTACTTCTGCCACCTTGAGATCCTCATATAATTGAAAAGAAGCGCTGTGATGTGAGTGGCTAAGCTCACAAGTCATAGCCCCGATTTCAGGTACAAAATAGAGTTTTTTGATAATATACCTTCCCACCGTCGTAGGTAGTTTGGATTTACTTATTTGAGGCCTTCTTGGTTGTGACTACCGTATCTGGGGGGACGCCTTGGAGCAGGCCTACTTTCCTCTTCGATTTGGTATTCGAATAGTACCATGCTAAAGTACAGCACAGTTCTGTGGTTAATTTAGGGTTGCCAAAAGAAAAGACTGTGGCAGGGTTGTTGAGATGCTGCCTAGGTTTCTTGTTAGCTGTACTTTGGTGCACGTGACGATTCAAACGATAATTCTACATCTCACGTTTCAAAGACTCCTCTCACGAACTACCCTTTCTGGAAAATATTGTCAAAATATCGGCAAAATTTTGCTTCTCAAGGCCGCTTCAACCTGCAGCAATAGGGTCGGTCCATAGCCCTCCTCGCCATATTCGCCACGGTCCCGCAGCAACAGACGGACACTTTGAACACTTTCAACTCCCGTCAAAATCTCCGCATTCTAGGTCTCGCTGAAAAAGACTGCTTCTGGCAGTATAGTGAATGGTCTATCGAGATTGTTTCGAGCCCATCACGCCAATAAGAATGCCGTTCGGTTTGGCTTTGACATATACGAGACCACACATCTGGTTTGAGATGCCCGTTTCAGAATACCATACAGTACTGCTAGAAGAAAAGCTTCTTTCTCTTTCTTTTTTCTGTCTCCTCCCCGGCAAACCCTTCCTGGTGTCTGTGCGGTGATCGTCGCATGGTTCTACTTAGTAATCCGGCATGTTGGATCTAGATGGTATTCCTTGTACATTTCCCTGTACATTTTTCCTTGGCATATTTTCTTGTCCATTGTCATGGGAAGAATCGTCTATATGTAGGTGGTTCTCGCTGTCTCCTATGCCAGCTTGTCAATTAAGTCTTTGAGTTTTATCTAATCATTCCTATTACACCGGTTTGTAATCCAGAATTAATCCAGAATTATCCTCTCGTCATGTATCTCCAGATCCTCCTTCCAGTGGCATTTGCTGCAGTTGCATCAGCAGCAAACCAGACAAACCAGACATTATCACAAGCTCTTGCAGGGCAGTCTTCCCTTACAACCCTCCAGAGTAAGCTACTTGCTATCAAATCCTATTTCTTCAATACTAAAACAATCCCAGGTCTTTTGTCTGCTCAACCCAACTTGGTAAAAGCCTTGACAGCTGCTAATGGTATTACCATTCTTGCACCCAACAACGATGCATTCACCACATTCTTAGCTACTCCAATGGGGAAAGCCGCATCAGCACAGAGTGACGTTGTTGCTGCCGTTCTCGAGTACCATGTTCTCAATGGCTCGGTTCCAAGCTCGGCCTTCACCACTACTCCTCAGTTTGCTCGAACACTTCTCACAAACACCTCATATACCAACGTCACTGGTGGTCAAGTCGTACAAGCACAGCTAAACGGCAAGACGGTTGAAATCTTTTCTGGGCTCAAGGCAAAATCGTCTGTTGTCACAGCTGTAAGAATTATTTGGAGCCTTCACGTCCACCCAATTACTAATCATTTGCTAGGATATTACCTTTTCTGGTGGTGTTATGCACATTATCGATTCTGTACTCACCGTTCCAATGTCCGACGCTGCAACTGCCATCAACTCGCAACTTACTTCCCTTGCTGGAGCTCTGACCAAGGTCAACCTCGTCAGCGCAGTTGATAATTTGAAAGATGTAACCATCTTTGCTCCTTCAAACGCAGCATTCGAGGCCATTGGAGCAACTGCCGAGAAGCTAGATACCAGTAGTCTTAGCACCGTTCTCGAGTACCACGTTATCAACGGAACTGTTGGCTACAGCTCCCTCCTAACTACTGGTCTTGCCAACGAGTCCTTCCCCACTCTTGCTGGCACCGAACTGAAGACTCTTGTTACGAATGGAAAGGTCTTCATCAACTCTGCCCAGGTTATAACCACCGATGTTATTGTTTCGAATGGAGTTGTCCATGTCATTGACAAGTAAGCATTCATACCACCATTCCATCATTACACCTCAGAGCCTTTGCTAATACACCATAGCGTCCTTAACCCCGCAAACACAACCGCAACTCCCAATCCCACCGCTACATCTCAAGCTATTGCCTTCGCAGAAGCCACTCCAGCAGAAAACGCACCATTTACATCTGGCATTTCTGCCAGCACTACCGCTTCAGCAGCTGCCGCTTCAGAAACAAGCTCCAGCAGGACAGGAACAAGCACCAGCACCAGCAAGTCGGGAACAAGCACCAGTAGGGCAGCTGCCGCAAAACAAACCGGTGCTATTGGCGTCGCTGCTTTGTTCGGTGGTGCCGCGGTTTTGGCTGCAAACCTGTAGTCGGAGAGAAGCTAATGAGCTATGAATGTTATGAGGATATATATTGGCTTTTGACAAGCGTACAGGATTTAGTGGTTTTCAATTGGGGCTTGGAATAAATTTAAGCGACCATATGTATTGGCGAGAGGCCAAAAAAAATTCAAAAAGATTTGATTCACCGTAACTTTTTCTTCGAAATCTATTTTTCATTATATTTCTTTCATTTATGGAGGTTTTTTTAATTGAGTATAGAGGGGACAGTTCAGAATAGCTTTGGTGTGGGGAGCAAGTGTAATATATAACTACGTTAAATTGTTATCTGTAAAGGTGGAATGCCTAAATCAAGTCAGTCATTCAAGTTAAGTAAGGGTTAGTGCTACTCGTTTCACTAGGTTAAGTAAGTTGTCATGCTGCTTTGACTGTTAATTTAGTTATTTAGAACTGCGTAGCGCTGTTGGATTCCCCGGCAGTCGTCATGGTTTCTTTCGACCAGAAACTAAATTGCCGAGTGCAGTTAGCCTAAGAAGCAACGGCGAGAGACTACCCAACTACCTAGTTAGTCACCTATATAAGCCGCTCAATCACCGCATCTCAAATTCCAACTCTCTCATAAAATAAGAACCCAAGAATCAGGTAATCCTCCACGGCTCCCCTCGACAACTCTATAGCTAACCTCATATTGCGACAGGGGATCCAGAACCTTTACCAACACAAAGGAAACAATCTGCGCCTACCCATACCATCCATTTTTTCCTAAGCAAGATGACCTCCTTCAAACCTTTCCCAAATCTTCCTATCCAGTTACAAGCTCTTATTTGGAAGCATGCGCTTCCAGGTCCACAAATCGTACGCCTTAGAGACTACCACGGCGGCAGTGGTCTTCACTGCGTTTGCAAGCATCGAACGTCATGTTACCGCTGTACGCAACACTATATCCACGCATTACACAACACATGCCGCGGCTCTCGGGAGGTAGTTCTCAACTTTTACCGCCTCGCGTTTGCTGAGCAGGTTGGGCATGCGATCTATGTCGATTTCGACAATGATTGGATTTATATCGATTAGGCTTGCCTTGTGGCATGGGTTGTTAACTCCCTTAGGGTGTAGAATTTTTCGTTCGAGAGGAGCCTTGCTGGTTGGACGTGGGGATGTTCGTAATTTGGCTGTTAGGCTTAGCTTCATAATGGTCTGAAAATTTGGGGAGCTGGTGTTTGCTTGTTGGGCCTTTTCATGGGCTTGATCGTCTTACGGTTGTTACGCAGAGTGGTACTGTTTTTCACCCCAGTCAATTGACTGAAGCGCGGTTCGGAATATTGTGGGTTGAGTTTTGGAGGGATAATTTTCATTATTTGTGGAGATGGGATTGGGTTTTGGGGGGAGGGGTGGGATTGTTTTGTGACTTGTTTTAATTGCTGGGTTGTGCCTAAGGTTAGAGAGGTTTCTTCTGAGGAGAATATGAGGTTATGGGGTTTGGATGGAGCTTGAGAGTGTTATTGTGGCGCTTTCTGAATCTGTGGAATTGGGGCTTTGTATATTGGTTGGAGCATGATATGTTGTATCTAAAATTTGTGAGTCGCAATCGAAACGAACTTGGGAAGTTGGGTGAGTTATACAGACTATTGTGGACTTAGGGAATGAGAGCTTTTTTGTGGCTTGCGACACTAACAAGTATAAATCACCTATGACCTCTCACATTGAATATTATGCACGAAGGAGGAAACAGATAAATACAGGATATACGTGTGGAGTAGCGTCCTAATGGTAGGAATAAGATTGGTCGTAATAGCTAGATTTTAGTAGTTAAATTTCCTTGCTGCTATAACTCGGTTTCGTTTCCCACTAGGTATAGCCAGCTACACTCTTCAGATACAGGACCGAAATGCCTATGCTGCTCAAAATCATGGGGATCCTACAGGAGGAATTTTATCTGTTAAGTTAAACGTTTTATTCATTAATTAAGTTTGAGTTACTCAAAAATTGTACGTATCCAAATCGTTTGGGCTATGGTTATAGTACTAGTCTAAACGAAGTTAACTCACGATATACGTGGCTACTTTAAATGAAGGACAAAATAGGAATGTTATTGAGTCACCTCCATTCAAAATAGCCACGTAGTCCACTTCCTACTTAATAAAACTGAACAGCTTTTCGTGTAATGCTTCAATGAATTACTCTAATCTACACAAATTCAACATACCTTTCCAAAATGACCTCGCCCGAGAAAACCTCCCCTGCAAAGAATATCGAAGAACTCATAGATGAGAATGAAGTCCTTGAAGCACAACGAGACCATTATCGAAACCGATGCGACGAGTTAACAACAGAGCTTAGTCACTACAAGCAGCAGCTCAACAATAGACTACAAATAGCAGAATACAACATCGATCCATATATCTTCGATACCGAGAGCCTAGAGAGATTACAGGAATGGCAAATGTGTCTGAAATACTGCATTGAGGAGAAGATGGGGAGAATGAAGCTGGAAGGGAAGACATCACCTGAGGTGGATGGAAAGGAGAGGAGCACAAGGGCGGGATTAAAAGGCCAGAAACGATTTGAGACGGAACTTCCTTTTAGCCCTAGTAACTTGACGGGGTTTTTGACCAAGAATCATAAACTTACTCAAGGTCGTACTGAGTATCCTGAGCTGAGGCCAAAGGACTCAGGGGTGTAGGTTGTTCCTGCTATTGATACTAAGTTTTTGCCAGGTCGGCGTGAAACCGTTTCACTTGTAGGCCTTTCATCACCTATCAATAACTAGTACGGTCATGTATATGGACAAAGAAAAAAAATACTAAATCTGGATGTGTTTTAAGGACTAATAAATTAATAGCCAACCTGATCAGTAGTGGATGCCGTGGAAGTGGATTGATCAAAGAGCGAAAAGAATCAAAAGAACCCAACGTCAAGGACTACCAATGAACTTTCTAATTATCCATCTCTAGGTGCCCTCGAGCTATCTTATTTATGCCTGCGGTTTCGCGAGTATAACTTCTTGGGTCTGGTCCACGAGGTAGCTGCAGACCTTTACCATGAGCTGACCTGCACCGTTCAGTATAGATCTTCTCCGCCACTGGCTTCCCCATCCTTATATTTCAATTAGTATCCAATTTCTACCTTATCCGAGGACATAAGACATACCTGCAGGAGTTGCAAGTACAAGGCTGACTGCCAGTTCCATGGTGATCGCAACCCCAGCTAGCCTCTACATCTCATCTATTCCACAACACGTCCATCGAAAAGCCCTGTTCCACTCCTTAAAGAGTTTCTTTTTCATCGCTATGAAATTCCTCCTGCAGAATACTTATTTCCCCCCGAAAGGAAAATAGACGCGTGATATTATGAGTTGATTGACGGTATTCAGACAAAGACAAACGATGTTCACCTCGAACTTCTTCTTCCAAGTCTCGCCTTCCTCTACCGGCATAGTAGCGAAACCGAGTTCTTCCCCAAACGGACCATCTTCGGGTCTGGGAGAAGTACGCCAGGTAACGAGTTCTAATTAACTTCCCTTCGTGATAAGAACCATCCTGGCATTTGCGTATCTTGTCATTATCATATCATGCCTTTCCACAATGACCTTTATAAGAAGGCCAATTCTAGCCTAGCATTCACGGGAGCAGTAGAAGATCGTTTTGCATATAGCACATCTTGAAAGTTGTGTGTTTCGTGTCTTAGCTCTTGTTGCACGCTTTGCAGCTGCGCGCGCGGGGCACGGTTGATCTGCCATTTTGAGGGGTTGGGAAGTGGGAACTGAATGATTAAGTCAAGTCGCTTGGGAGGAAGATTGCAGTAACAGCAGCAGTTTTGGGACATGTCTGTAGAGGCTTCTTTTTCTTCTCTTCTTATTGTGTCTATCATTTTACGACTTAAGTGGTTTCTTTCTTTTGGCTCTGTCACATGTATAGTCACGTGTCACTTACATATATATGCATAAGACCTCTTCTTGTAGATAGAGGAGCTGCTTTCTTCTTTAGTCAATACAATCAATGCCTGTCACAAATGAGCATTTAGTCAAAGACTATAGTGCCCAGTGACTACCTAACTGACACTGTCTTTTTCTTTTTCTTTTTTTTGTCATATATATGTTAAAAATTTAAGATAGGGGGTAAGTGCGTTATCCTGGCGGTGAGCTGGTGGCGTCCTAGTAAAAGTTTTATTAATTACTAGATATAGATTATCTGGTATCTAAACGACGATGTGCAACAAAAACTTCTTAGGCGCTCTGTGAGTGGAGAGAGGACTCGGGCCCTCCGGGAGTGACGACTAACGGACTGCGGAAATTCCCCCTCGATAATCGGGTTTTCTGCGAATTGCGATGTGCAACAAAATCTCCAATGTTTATTCACGTGACTTATATGATATATAAAGCTGGATTCTAATATTGCCGACTTACGGGGTGGTATAGGTATATTTATGTACAGTAACACTGAAAAACATTTTCACCAGTAGGTAGGTAGTCTTGGACATAACTTGTAAGATTTTACTACTGTGTGCCAAGTATAACCAAGCAAGGTTTTCGGTACCCCACCATATCTCTCCCATCACGTGGGTTTAGTGGGGCGAACCATGCAATTATTTGCTTCCAAGTTTCTTGCCTTACGGCTGAAGTTTTGAGTGGTGTGTGAGGTTTGGTTGCAGCATCCACAACCCTTCTTCCTCTTACCCTTTCTGCAGTAGATCGCGTTGCACCACGACGGCTGAGGGAGGATTCATAGCAAAGTCGTCGTTCGCACACGCCTCACTTGCCATCCGTTCAGTGTCGTGGTGGTGAAGGGTGAGACCAAAGTGTCGTGACTCGTGTGGCCATATTTGTCAATCATAATGGGATGAGGTTTAATGTTATAAATAGATGCGATTTTCTGCATCTCCCAGGTTGTTGTCGTCAATCACCACCAAGATCACACGTTGAAACCTCGCTTAAAGCACGCTGATGACGTATGTAGCCCTCGAGGCAAAGTGAACGACACTTGGAATTTCCTGTCTGAGATTACGTTCTATTATAGGAGGGGCATCGTGTACTTTCGTACTGTACATCACCATGGGTTGTCTCATCTACAGACAGACAATAATTATAAACGGAGATCATACTAAGTACAGCGCTAATCTCTGGAAAAACAGCCATCAGCCTGTGCATCTCACCTAGTATTCTCCCAACTAAGTCAAAGGAGAACCCCAGATAACCGCGATTGGCGCGCCCTTGGCGTTTTGAAACGAGAGACGTCTCGGGAAAGAGCCGTCAGTACTTAGTAGTGATCACCACAGCTCGTCCGATGTCCCTGAGTGGGTGGTGTCCTGTATTATTCAGGGGATCCTTAGGGGATGGGTAAGGTGATCAACTAACCTGCCTCTTCCTAACTCAAGGCTTCTTCAAGCTAAGTCTTCAGGTAAACAAAATCTCTTTCATACTGTCCTACCATTTCCTTTTCGACTCTTAAACCTACATATTCTCCTGCATCTTAAGGTACAGGGCCGCCTCCTGAAATCTAGCCAAGACGGCCCACACCATCGCCATCAGGATGCTATCCAGTCGCAACAATGTATATGAACTCGACAGTGGGCGCCATAACATCTTCAGCGATGAGTATGATAGCGATGTGAGCGACGGCTTGAGTAAGCAGCCATATGCACGCCATGCAAGAAGACGCCTCATATACGTTCTATTCATGACCTTGGGCCTACTTCTCGTGGTACACTACCGTCGAGATGCTACATTTGTAGTACGGCCCATGACATCTGGCCGGGGAAGTTGGAAGCACAGAGAGCAGACATCCATTCTGGATCTGTCCCATCTTGAGCAGTACGACCTGTCGTCTAGCTTCACCTACTCGCGCAGGTCAATAGAATCAAAGCGCACAAAGGGTGTACGGCTGACCCTCACCAATGTGAGCGAGCCACTGTATGATCCTCAACAGGTAAGAGATCCTGTATTATCATTGAGCGCACCTGAGTTGCGGAGATGCTGTTCGTATTTGGAGGTTGGTTAGCTAGTATTGGCTCGTCAGCTTGCAAAGCTTATCTTGGACTATTCTTTTTCAATGCGCAGTCGCTAATTATCAAACCCATAGGCCTCTATTGTCAGCAATGGTATGCTTTCGCGCGTTTCGATAAACACTCTGCCACCATTGCCACTCTCTATTCCATCTGACGACAGGTCATCGAGATTCTACGTGCCCTCCACCCGCCTCGATACCTCTACCATCTCATTTGGAATTTCGACAGACCTCGGCCGACTTAACGATTCCGTCCCACAACTCGCACACTGGCTATCGGGTTCCGATGCAGAGCTTCACGTTCTGGTCCCACAGGATGACTCTTCAGGAAACAGGGACGCCCTGGAGAAGAATATGCATGAGCTGGGTATGAAGGTTACGATATCACCCACTGAACTGACTACTGTCCGTGCCTACTTCTCTCTGATCAAACATCTCTACGAAAGACGGACGGAACGTACACAGTGGGTGGCACTTTTCGATGACGATACATTTGTACCATCTCTTCCTCAGCTCATCGCCCACCTCAATAAACACTACGACGCAACAGAAAAGAAGCTCGTTGGTGCATTGTCTGATCACCTCCGCCAGATCTCTACTTGGGGCTTGATACCCTTTGGCGGAGGTGGAATTTTTATCTCCCTGCCTCTTGCAGCGCAGCTTTCCTCTGATGAAGTCTACGAAGATTGTATCCAATCAGATCAACAACAGGGAGATGGAATACTCAATGAATGCCTTCAGGAGTGGAGTGAAGTACGGCCGACATACGATTCGTTACTAAACCAAATGGATCTCAGGGGAGATGTGTCCGGCTTTTTCGAGAGTGGACGCAAGATGTTAACTATTCACCACTGGAAAACGTGGTTCAATGTTGATGTTCCCAAGGTAGCCAAAGTCTCTAAAGCTTGCGGGGACGAAGGAATTTTGATGCGTTTCAATTTCACGAACGGCGCGGTGCTCAGCAATGGGTACTCGATTGTGGATTACGGGAAAGAGATCAACAACGTTGACTTGGACGCTATTGAGAAGACCTGGGATGGGCATGCAAGGGAATTCATACATAGGATTGGACCTCTGAGGGATCCACTCCCTGCGGAGGAGAAGAAATCATACAAGATGGTTGGCACAGTGGTCTTGGAAAGTGGTGACGTCCTGCAGACATATATATATAAGGCGCACAACGATGATGGTTCGAGTAGTAACAAAGACGATGGAGTGATCGAATTGCTGTGGCTTAACTAAATCTGGGACTGGCTGGGTTGGTGTTATAGAGGTATTGCTTTCTTGGAGGTGCAACGTTGCTGGTAGATGCTTGGATGCATCATGGCTGAATAATCATTTTGGACGCTGGCGACTAGGCTCTTAAGAGTACTTTATGCGAGGACCAAAAATAGGGGACGAGGGCTTTCGACCTACTGGTGGAACAAAAAGAGAGGTATGTTTCTCCGAAGTCATGTTGCTTTTTGTAGAACAGGCTGACTGTTGGAAGATATAACGACTTCAACTCTTCGTAAGGTACGACGGTACAGGTACAGTAGATTACTTGGTACGAAAGGGGGTTGTCAGAACTGATGGCCCACCCCCTGTCTATCGTGCCTCTATTTACGCACTTTCAGGGCTGCATGATTAGAACTGCGCACT
>JAJONI010001802.1:0-10217 GCA_022190145.1 Pezicula rhizophila | reverse complement strand
GAGTATTATACAAGTGACAACAGTTGGGAAGTACAATCTCACTACCTCTTCTCCTCATAACCATAACTGTATTCTTGGATCCAAAGCGAACACACTAAACAATACATAGTACGCACAACCAATACCGAAAAAGTAAATAAACGCTGTGAAAGCATGTAAATCAGAGACGATGTATCCGTGAAGCTAGTAAGATTGCATATGCAAACCTAAACCCAAACCCATACACTCATCTGAAAGCCCACTCACACTACCTTGAGGTAACTAGAGAGCCAGGCGATCTTGAAGGAATGACGGTTTTGGGTGGGACTTGTTGAGCTTGTTGACTACTTCCCGTTCGAGATGGTATGTATGTACTCCAGCTGTAGGTAAGACTTACATCATGTGGGTTTATGAGTCAAATGACGGGAGTTTTATCGGGGAGGGGAGGGGGGAGGGGGGGGTTAGAAAGGAGGGATGGGGTTTAAGCCTCTTTGGATTTGGATTTGTGAAATTGTTTTTACAGTTGATGAGCTTGTTCATGTAGGGTCTGTCAGAGCGCATGATATAAAATAATATATTTTCCTATTCAAAAAAAAAAATTGATTCCTAGCTACCGCTAAGTGATATAACTGAAGAGATTAGAAACATCCTGGGGCTCTTAAATTCCTGCCTTCAAATGGGGGAGAACTCTAGTATCGGATGCCATCAGCAATCTCAGCATTCCTTGCATCATCCAATATCAATTTCCAAGTCACGTCCCCTTCATCCCACTCCTGCTGCATATCAATTCCCAATCGTTTATCCCTAGTCCTATACATAGAATCGATTTTTCTCACATCTGATATATTCCGTAGGAATCGTAGCTCTTCGCTACCGAGAAAAGTATCATAGTCGGGAATGTGGGGATAATATTTTGCCTGGTTCTTGGCTAATCGATTTCGGACCTCCAGCGAGCAGGATTTGGCTATTGGATTGCTGCCTTCGTACATATCGGTTTTTGTGTTGGAGGGGGTGGCGGTGGTCTTTTTTGTCATTTCAACTCGATGGCCGTTGAAGTATACTAGTTGGGATTGGGCGGCTGTGTCTTTGATTGATTGGAGCCCGGTGGCTGTTAATACTGTGCGTCCAAGATTTAACCAGCGGAGTGATGGTAGCATGATGAGAGGTTTTAGAGCTTCAACACAGTTATCATCAAGGTAATTGAATTTTTGACGGTGGGCTACTGTTGTTTGTGAAGCTCCTAGGTCCAGAGTCTGTAAATGAGGATGGCCAGCTCCATGGGTAAATGCGTTAGCGAGAAGAGTCACGCCTTTGCTGGTCAGGCCAGCAGAAGCACAGGTGAGACGCCTCAAGGTTTTGTTCTTCATGATTCCCGGAGCAAGCATTTGTATTCCAGCGTCGCCGATTGGGTTTGTGGAGATGAGCAGACTTTCCAGTTTGCAGTGCGAGTCTGCGAGGTATTTGGCAAGACTGGCGCAGGCATTCTGACCGATACCATTAGCGTTCAAATACAGATGCTGTAACGAGTTTGGTCGACCACAGATGCCGTCGATGAACTGACGAACCCCCTCATCTCCAAGTTCGGTGGTCTCTAAATCCAAGGTACGAAGATTTGCTGTTCGAAGAACGAGCTCTGATAGCATGGAACTTGAATTAGGCCCGAAAGGATTTCGTTTGAACCAGAGATTTGTGATGCTGGCTGATGCCATCATATGTGGTATAAGAAGCGATAATCCATGTCGAGTGAGGTGACAACCTGCAACATACCAAGTCTCCATACGATTAGGGTATTTCCGAATGAATTCAGCAATGTGCTTAGCACCAGTAGTAGAGATAGCATTATTTCCCAATAGGAAATGCCGAATATGCTCATTTGACTCCAGTGACTCCATCAACTTTCCAATGTGGGTGGGTCCTACTACTTTTTTGCAAAGATCAAGGCGACCATCCTCGTAGACAATACCTCGTTGGAATTCTAGTATTGGATTCTTCCAGAGTAATTCGAGGCCATGTGTTCCGTTGACATCACCAGCTTCTGCGATGGCTTTATTTTCAGCTAGGAACCCGAATATTGGTTCAAATTCGGAAGCATCTCCAATTGTAACCGGCATTGGGATTGCAACTGGTCCTTTCAGATCAACAGGATCAAGTTCTTGACCAGCCCATGGTCCTTGGATTTTAAGCAGTTTGCCTCCGGAGTTGTTTGTCGGTTGTATTTGTGCTATGGCACGTTCTTTCTGATTTTGACGAACGATGGCTTTGGCTGGAATGGTGAGACGTTCATATTGGATGATGGCTGCTATCTCGCTCATTTCTGGAAAGAGTGCTTTGGAAAGCTCGAGAGCTAGAGGTCGTTGGGATTTATTGCGCCGACGGGGGAGCGCATCGATTCCTTTTTCATTACTGAAGTCATCATTTTGGATGGATCGTAGTGTTGAGAGATGATCTTCGATGGTGTATGTCGTGTATTTGTGAATCGATAACGCGGGAGCAGCTTTGTTGGACTCAGGTGTCAGGTCTTCGACGGATGAGGTAGAAGTGTTCGAGGCATAAATGGAGTCTATTGGAGATTGAGGTCTTGAATCGTGTGATTCAATTGGTATGACTTGAGCCATGCTGAATTCGGAAGCTATTGCCAGTGGCTACGGTTCTTGTGTAATTAAGAATCTCATAAAAGGTCGTGACGGAAAGACAGGGTGAATGAAAGTAATGTAATTATATTCTTCTTTGGATTGACTTTGGAAGATCTGGGGGAATTATTTACGATTGAGAGATGTGTTTGAGTCATCAGGGTTAGACCAGTCATCGTTGACCAGGCTGCTACATGTGAAATGCACTTGTCAATATCTTGTAGTCGGCAGGGCGCAGTGGCTGTGTTTTGGTGGCGAAGTCATTTGTTGTGTCAGCCTTAGCAGAGCCTCTTGTTTTTCGTGTTCTTCAATATTCACTGCAAGAAGAACATCAAGGGCTTCAAAATATATTTCACTTACTTGGATTTTAAGTTGGTGTGGTGGTGCTTTACACCCCAGATAACTATAGCAGTGCATCTCGCCGTCGCTTAGTAATTAATTGACGCTTGGCATTCGCTTCAAGGCCTGATGTGGCCTCTTCCTCATCTCATCCTGTATTTCATCCAAATACACTCTGAATAACTTCACATCATCATCACATTTAAGTCTAACTTATATCCATGTCAACTATATGGAAATTCGTAAAATACGTCGGGACCATTTAAAAACTCTTCATGTTGCCCCAAGACTACGACTCATAACGAAGATTAAATTTTCAAAGGGAATTTTTCACTTCAACCGCTAATCCAAATTTCATTTCACAATGCCCTCCAAGAGTAATCTCCATACTGTTCCGCCCATAGGACTTGGAACATTCCGTCTCAAATCCCAAGCCGTTCAGCAATCCATTCGAGATGCTATCCAGCTTGGATATCGCCATATAGACACAGCCGCCATCTACAAGAACGAGGCGGATATCGGTGCGGTATTGCAAGAAATTTACAATGCACCATCCTCAACCATATCCCGTTCAGACCTTTGGGTGACATCAAAGCTTTCACCGTACCATATGAAGAGACCCCGTGACGCACTTCACGACACACTATCAGCTCTACAAACCGATTACCTTGATCTGTATCTCATTCACTGGCCGGCCGTAGCGCGAAAACCTGCGTCAAGTCCAGAAAATAAAAGATTGAGATTAGAAGACTGGAAAGTTTTGAATGAAGCAAAACGAGAGGGGTTGGTGAGGAATATTGGAGTTTCCAATTTCACGCCAACACATATTCAGGAGTTGATTGATGAGACAGAATATGGCATCCAGGGTGCATTTGTTCAAATGGAGATTCATCCTTGGTATTGGAGAGATGCGTGGGAGATCCACACAAAATTTGCCCATCAGCAAATTCATATGACGGCCTACGCATTACTCGCTGAAGGGAAGTTGATGGGAGAAGACTGCCCAAAATTTTTGGATGAGATAGCTGCTAGAATTGATGTTACTCGAGTTCAAGTTGTGCTGGCATGGGCATTGAGTAAGAAATGGGGTGTTTTGGTTCGGTCAGAGAAGATAAACCACTTGCGCCAGAATCTGGAGGCGACTTCTCTGGTTGATTGTTTCACGGCGGATGAGTATGCTACTATTGATGGCATATCTATGGCTGGAGAAGAAAAGAGATGTTGGGATCCACGGTTGGTAACGTAAGTCATGCTCGATCGAGAGTCGATGGGGTCAACGTTCGTGAGCAGACAACAATCGTTGTCTTGCATCCTTGGAAATAGATGATTGCACAATATGTATGAGAAGTAATCTTATGAACGAACACTGAAGTTAAGAATTGGGACAATTTGGTGACATGAAGAAATTATATACATAGGAGATGATGCTGAGAAGTTCAGGAATCGGGGCGGAAGCAAGTAGTAAAGAGCAAAGATTCTCAAACACTAAGAACCATACATGGAAGGAAGCAGACAGAAGGAGAAACACCAAACCCTATAATCCAGCTTAAGGAAAACCCCGAGGGTAAAACAGCAATGAACCAGAAAGTCTTTTCTCGTCCAAGTATGAGGTTCTTCTTTAGTGAAATAAGGAGCTGAATTTACCGCAGATTTTAAATAGTGGAAACTTTAGCAAGCCATCTTGGGCAAAGAATAACTGCAGTACTGTCTTAAATTGGTTTACCTTGCCAAAGATGGCTTCCTAAAGTTGCGACCGTTTAAATTCTATGGCAAATTTAGCTGGGACTTGCCGAAGATACAGGCCTCTACTTTTGATAGTGTTCTCAAATTATAGCCAAGGTAGTTTTTTATATTGGCTTTGCCGTGTCAGATGTAATTCCACCTTGCCTGATTGGGCGTACCTCTCAGTAGAGGAGCCAAAGTGGGCCTTTCACGTCGGCTCTCATTCTTCTTACCTTCACGACATTTCGAAAGCATTCAGCACTCCTACCAATATCGCCTCTCTCTATTCTCTCATGCAATTTCCCAAGAATACAATGCACACGTTTATCTTTCTTGCGTTCAACTCTTATCTTGCGACAGAAATTAGACGCGTAATATCCGAACTTTCTGCGTCTTATTGTGGCATTGGGACTTCGGCGCTCTTCCCCGAACATCATTTGTCGTAGCTATTGAACGGGAATAAAAGCACAAGCAAGACTCCCCGAAGAGCTTGCAGCACTTGCCAAGGCGTAGCAATTGTGACGTGCCAGATCTTTGGTAAGCTTTACTCGACCTGCTCCCGTCTGTTCAGAGACCCTGACACTCAGGCCGTCTCCCAATTAAAAATGCCAGTTACAGGTTTACTTCTTTGAGTACAGATCCTTCCTACTTGCACTTTCCCCATCTTAATCATGCTGTAGCCATAACGGTCTGTGTTCCTCCATCAGCTATCGCCCTGGCGGTGGGACTTCTGGCTCTTTACATCACTTCACTGAGCAACCGTTTCCGCTGCAGAGCTGGCACAATGATGGTTGTCGAAACGAGTATGCGGAGCCAAGCAACATGTGCGAAGCTGATTATTGAGCATAAGTTTAGGGGCAGCTTCAGGTTCGTTAGGCAGAAGAGCCGTTGCTATGCTGTTGATAGAACAAAGTAAGTCTCGTTCATCAACCTACTTTGGAAGAACTTAGAGGCTTTGGCTAAAGGAATTTAGGCTACCAAGTGCCAACGGTTTCTTCCCTTGTCCTTGGAAAACTGTGACCATCAGAACCTCAGCTACCCCTCTCGATAATCTAGAGAAAGACGACAAGAAGTAGCACGCCGATAATGCTACAGACGTCAACACCGCTGCACAGCATTACTACCTCAAGTTAGTTGAGAAAATAGTCTAGCTCGCTCATCAGCACCCATCTTTGCATCACGTTGCCAACATTCCAAACTTACCAACCGGCTCCACGCAAAACCTTGTCATATCCCCATATATTGCAAATCTTCCGGGACATCAGAGCAACGAAAGCTTTAGTTCTAAAGGTTCCAAGGATATTGTTTACACCTGGGTTTCTCTTTTACTCAAGTATGCAATGTGAAGGATGAGAAACCGGGTGTGGCTCTGAGGATAGCATTTTGCCTCGAGTTCCAGTGCCATTTCATCTCCCAGATGGAACGAGCTCAATTGCAGCTTCGAGCATCAATTTAGCCAAGTAAGCATAGATAATGCAAGTCCATGCTACTTTTATTATAATCTCGTACTAATTTTTGTCTGTGCGATAGTTTTGTGCCATGTCTTCTCTCGATCCGAACACATACCACCAGATGTGCCGCAACCTGCGCGACAGCAAGCTGCATGCTATCAGATTTCTTAGTGTTACCATACACCCGATATAAAGGAGATACAGGCCTGTTTGCAACCGTCTTTTAAGCACTTCAGAAGCATTCGGTTACAACATTCTAAAATATTTCAGCATTAACTCAAGCTTTGCTAGAAACCTCAACTCATCCAAAGGGGCCCGCATTGGCTCACCCGTTTCTACGCCCCTCTCACTCTCTCTTACTTTGCCTGAGCCTAAGCAGGTGGACCATGGCCAGCGAGTACTATATGTCTATAAATTCCTATACTGCCACCAGACGGGTTTGCGGTTCTCAGAGATTGACTAGAAAATGACGGGTGGCTACAAAAATATTGCGGTAAGTGGAATCAACACGACCGCTGCATAATCACTTGTCTCCAAGAGCTGCTCTATCTTGACACGTACTACATTCAAAGTGCATTTAGATCCAAATATGTATCTATTGCTGTTAATTTCTTATTTCTTGTCATTTTAATTTCAATTTTGTCACCTTCTGTTCCAAGTATACAATTGTGCCTCAGATAGCTTTCGCTGACATACGATTTAGGTATTTTTGATGACCATGGCACTTGACCAGTGCGGATGTCTCCGCAAGGACACCACATACTGCAGACGCACCTAGTTCCTTGTATTTAGGAGATGCAGAATGGTTGGCTTTCATCCGAACCTCCTTCCTCTACCATGAAGTTGCTTTGCATACAAGTTAAGGGAGGTTGCGAAGCAAATAATGACACATGATTCCAAGGTAATTACCAACCCGGATGTCTTGATACTGTACAAGAAGCCCAGGTTCATCCAGACACAACTTCGTCAACAGAAGAGACTAGGCACCATCATCGCCTCTCTTCGTGCAATGATCTCCTGTATGTAATGCCGTGCTACCAACTGGCTCTACGTAAACTCTCCTAACCCCCATAGATTGCCAATCTCCAAGGCTAGCAGAGTAACGATAGTTTCTGCTACGAGGATAACGTTCATACCTAAGGCTCTCTTTAGCTGAAGTATGCAATGTGAAGGATGAGAAGGGGATCGCGGGAGAGCACGATACTGGTGATGAGGAGAAATTCTTCAAAATGATGCAAAGCGGCAAGAAGCGCAGCCATCCAAACTTTCGTAACTGCAGGTGACCCTCTTGAGGCGAACCATGGGCAGAAAATTCTATATTTGTAGTTTCCTAAGAGGTTAGTGGACTGGATAGGACAAACTTTCCACAGTACCCAAACTGATTCAGTGATTTACAGATCATGAAGGGCAAGGCAACCAAGCTAAGCTTGGTCTTGGAATAATAGGTGGAATTCACACCAGCAAGACCTATGATAGAGAAGTCATTAGTATTTGTAGCACTATTGTCAAAGCCATGAACTGAGGATAGGTCACTCACCTTGTTAAATGGGAGGAACAATGGGTAGGTTGATAAATCTTTTTTTTTTTTGGTGCAAAACTACAGCGAGGTATTTCATATGGCGCCACGAAGATGCGATGAGAAAACATGACAAATTGTTTTTCCTCTTGCCTCGGTATTGATATTTCTTTTTAATTCAAACCGTTCACTATCCCTCCCCGAAGAAGCGTTAACTGGCGTATACTTGCTTTGTCTGTGGGATGTAGCAAAAACAATGGACTTGTTGGTGCAAATTGCTTCTGTTGATCAATTAACATAGGAATGTGGTTTTGAAAACCTCTGAAGTGTGTCATGAAATGTTATTAAGAAAGTCTTTTTTAATGGTATGCAGATGAAAAAGCCTCCTCACCAAGGACTAGTAGCAACGTAATACAAAGTAATCCTACACAAATTGCAATTGTGTCTTCAGTTTCCATATACAGGGGTGGTTCTGTATGAATTTCTGGTAGTGATAGAATGAAAATAGGGGGCTGAAGAGCTATAGACCATTCTTGTTTTCAGAAGCTCCTCACCAACATAGATCCATCACGCACCACACATCCTAAGATAAAACCTAGCCAACGTCCTCAGATCGCACCAAACCTTCGTCATTGACAGTCGAGGAGTTTTTCACTCTTTCTAATGTCAAAACAACAATTCTAACGCGGTACACCCGAGACCAATATCTTCGAGGGGGGAAGCTGCGCGATCTCCCGACATTTTGCCTCAACGCGCAACCAATTCATACCATTGGCTTAGCCAACTGGACGAGCCAGCTGTAGTTATCACTGTTAGTATTCCCTTCGTTGTCAATTGGGTTCCAAAGGAGATGGTGACTCAGGGCGCAGTACTCCGGTTGCAGGGCAAAAGTGTCGTGAGACACTTACTACTGACCCCAGCACACGCCGAGGTGGCATGCAGTTAGTTGCTTGTTACATTGTCCCCGTTGGTGGTGAGTTTTAAGACATAGCCGTTTCAGTTTATTTCTTGATGAAGTCATGAATGGGGAGAAGCTAACTGATTGTTTGGATAGCTACAGATACTACCTGCCACACACGGAGAATGCGTAGTAATAAGAGTTCGAGGACGATCAAGAAAGAGCATGTGTTCTGTATATAAGATATATGGTCTTCAGGCCTGGAGGCGCAGGCAGAGGCAGACAGCTAAACTGGGCAAACTGGGACTAAAGTCCTTCCAAAGGTTCTGATGTTTCAAAGCTCGATACCACAACCAAAATTCTGAGCTTTTCAGTGACAGAATACGTACGAAATGGAGGTCAAGCGCTTGTTATAAGCATCAGAAACAGAGTTGGAAATATTAGGGAGAGAGAAGATGTGATATGAGAAGAAATTAAAGGATGATTCTGCTCTTGGTGTTCTGCAGACACGTACCAGATGCGTCTGCAGAACACTGAGGGCAGAACCGCCGCAGTCGAGGCAGTGATTGATCGGCCTGAGGCCACCGTTGATGTAAGTGTTTGATCGTACTAAATCACTGAATCAGTTTCACTAACTTAAGCTCTATGTTTAGATAAAATGGCTTCTGAGGTTCCCATTGAGAAAGGAGAGAAGACGTATTTGGAGGAGAGTTGGAAGACTGCGAACCCTACTTGGCTTGGCTTTTGTTGGATCTTCATATTTAACGCCATCATTGCAACAGCTCTTGCAGCCGTCAACTACTTCCTCATGCCCGAGACACATACTTGGGGAGTGGTGTGGGATGCAAGACCACAGGCTGATGACGAGAATGTGCGAGCTATAGTTGATTGTGAGAAGTTTCGCTTTCGAGACTATAAGAAATGGGCCTGCGAATGCTATTATTAAGATCATGACAGACAAACATGAGAGGCTACGAAACTTCGTTGTATCCACTAGATAGCTTGTCGAGTAATATCAGGAAACTACTATCGTGTTTCTCGCGGTCGTCAATAGTTTTGTTTATGGTGTAATGTTCCTCTTCAGCTTCCTTTACACTTCAGTGCACACTCGACTTCTCAGTTATAGTAGCTATTAAAGGGGCCAAGGCCTACCATATAACAGACCTATTAAAGGTTATTAAAGAAGGCCTTAGAAAGGCCTAGATAGAATACATTACTATAGGCTTTATAATCCTAAATATTATTAGGTTATTTTAGTATCTAGCTTAATACTTCTATAATAAATATGGTAGAGATAATAACAATCGCCCTCCTAGCCCCCTAGGACGCCCGGAACAGAATAGTGCTCTAGGTGCCGCTAGTGTAAATAATGCTACCGGTCCCCCTAGTGCTAAGGGAGATACTAGTCCTGCTGTAAGCACAGACGACTTTGTTACTATGAAAGACCCAGAGAACTTTGCTACTAAGAAAGACCTGGAGAACTTTGTTACTAAGAAAGACCTGGAGAACTTTGTTACTATGAAATACCTAGAGAACTTTGCTGCTATGAAAGACCTAGAGTACTTTGCTGCTATGAAAGACCTAGAGAACTTTGCTACTAAGAAAGTGTTGCCAAATAAAACATGGTTGCCACTATATATCAATAGAGGGGGCAATACAGATTGCATCAGAAAAACACTCTG
>JAJONI010001801.1:0-10220 GCA_022190145.1 Pezicula rhizophila | reverse complement strand
AGAGTGAGTAGCTATATATCTATAATCTGAATACATGAAAAAGCCACTAATTTCCATACTAAATGATGGTTTGTTATAATCCACTATTAATAAAATGAGGTACCATCTAGCTGAGGTTTGTGGCGGCTTAGTCCAATAATAATACGCCAGCTATTGGCAGAAGCAATGAAGATTTATTGACTGATTATGCCCGATACACGTGATTTGGGTCAACAATTACTCTCTAGCTAAAATCTTTTAAATTTATACTTAATTATTATAAATTAGTTATAATTAGTTACTATAAAGGGAATTAAGCTTTAGAGAGCTATAAAAATTATTAAGTAGAATTCGATACTACTACACTTGTAGAAGCGCTTCGGACTTTGCCTGCGGGCGTTACGGTCGCGGTTAAGTTTGGGATGGCGTTTCCGTTTGCTTTTCATGTGATCATGGCGTGGGACATCTGGTTTGGGATACGGGAAGAAGGTTTGCGATCAAGCAAAATATAAGGCAAGGGTGGACGGTTGTGGGGCTAAGTGTTGCGAGATCGCTTTATCTGGCGGTTATGGTGTAGACAGCTGCGTGCTAAATACAACGGAGTGGGCAGCAGCTCGAAGTCCTTAAAGCTTCAAGATAGCAAAGGCAGACTACGTGCTGTCATGCACTCGTCATATGATGTTGACCCCCCTTGGTCCTCTCCCACTTGTAGCAGTCCTTTACTCCATAGTAAAGGCCACTGGTTTCATCTCGCTTTTCATGAACTCTCCATACATTATCCCATGAACGTACGCCTCGCCAATGAATCGGAAAGTTCCAGTGTCCTTTTTTCGCAGGATGTAGGGGAACTTTCCACCCTGGAAAATAACGATCACATCATTCTCTGCAACATGAAGAGGAGCAAGCCCGACATAGCCATTCTGCGCCAGAAATGGTCGGCGGTTGCGCTGCCATCCCATCATTTGGAAGTATCGACGTTGCGCATCAGTCATTTCAGGATGATCCAGGGGTCCTAAATCGAGATTTCGACTCAACACAAGGTCTATGCTGAACTTGAGATACTCCATCACTTCTTTGTAGCCCTGACTAGATTCCAGAGTTGCTCGGCGAATAAAACCTATGCCATATTCTTCTTGATCGGCGACTGGGACTCGAATATGAGCTAGTCGACGATCGTCGTTGTTGACGTAGATACTGTGTCCAGTCTGGATAAACTTCTGATCCGACATATGACAGAGATTTCCTACATCTAGTAGATATGCAGCCATACCCGGTGGATCAGTTACACAGCCGTTAATCAAATGTGGTTTCCACTTTTTTCCAAGGGTTTCAACAGACCCAACGAGATATCCGTTCAAAGTCAGTTGGCCGGGAGGTGTAGATTCAACGCCCGTGCAAATTTGAACGCTATCCCCAGAAGCTTTGAATGCCGTGTCCCATGGCAATTGCCCGCTGGAGCGTAAAATCCATTCTGCTCGCCAGTCCGGAACCCATGAAGGAAGATTTGCGCCATCTACCTTCCCGTCGTTGCTTTTCTGAACCTGAGAGAGTGAGAGTAGATCAACCTGACCTGCCATGATCATCGCACGAGCTGCCAGTGTGTAGACCGCAGAACATGAGAGAGAGTAATCTGGAACAATACCCAGCTGATCCTGATCGCTCGCCAGGCCAAGCAATGCGAAAATTCGATCTCTATCATCTGACGCTCTTGATGATGGTTTATTGGAACTAGTAACATGAAGCTTGACCAAAAGTTCTATGAGAGTGTTTTTCGTGTTCGAGGTACTGTTAGGGGGAAGTTGATATCTTCTTCTCATGCCAAAAATCTTGATTGTGGGTGGGCTGAGAGTTGGAGCCACAATTGCCTGGAAATGACGAAAGATCTCTTCGGCATCGCCGTTACCACCAGCTCGAGGTGATGCGATTGATTCCGTATATTGGCTATGAAGCTTCGTGATAATGTGAGGTTGCATCATCATGAAGTAGAAATATCCGGCATATAATTGGGGGGAGAAGATGGTGGAGCGGCCACATTGAACTCGCACATTTGGCGAGACAACAATCTCTTGCGTGATCCATAGACGGTGCCAGTACTCTCGGGAGGAAAGGTCTGCCACGGCATTTAATAGGGATGCAGTTCGAGTAAGATCGCGCAGCGCTGTTTCGAAGAAGGCTGATAGGCGGTCGTTTATCATTGTCTGTAGACTTTGGTAGCGCTCCGGATTTCCGCTGGGAAGTGCTGCAAATTCAACTAACAGATCGAGGGTTCCTTCGCTAATAATCAAGTGGCCGATACGATCCAGCTCAACTATTGCCTCATCGCTTTCCTTGTCTCCAAGCCCCAGCCATGCTCGTGTCAAAGATCCATTAGCGTAGATGTCTTTCATATGCTTCACCTGCTCGCTCTTCTCCTTGTTATCCTTTTGGTTGATGCAAAGGGCGTCGATCCAGAGGATAGTGTCTATATGATCATCACGGATGTGCTCCAGTGCGACTCGGAGATTCCTCGTGACGGGGATCTCAGTACCGTTCACGAGTAATGGCACCGTGTCCTTGGGATCCCCCCAGGTGTAGGACAGAGGCTCATACGGGGGGCTATGTTCTCGCGATGCGATGTAGAGATCACATCTCAGAGTGAGTTCCCCGCGTGGCAGTGCTTCTGCGTTCGGAGCAGATGCAAATCTTGGATGCAGCGTGACCAAGCGGAACTGGCCTGCAGACAGAGCCAATGTGTCGTAGAGGTTCTTTGTATCCATCGTTAATGAGGTGAACGACTATGTTAGAATCGAGGTTGAGGTGGTGAGGCTGCCATTTTCTAGTCGGTGCAATGGCAGGTGATGTAAGATTACTACAAAACGAAAACATTTCTCTTGGCGAGTGTTGGCTGAAATAACATGTTGGGGTTGGTCGCTATTTCAAGCGCACCTCTCGGCAGATTCAAGGGTATTGCTCGCTAAGTGGATCAATATTCCAACTCCCTACCTAACGACTGACTTCACTTCTAAAGCCATTATCAGATTGATTTTAGTACGCAGAGGCTGTTTAAGGAGATCAAAGATGGGAAAACAAGAGTAAATCAATTCGCTTCTTATTGATCCAATTCATTAACCCGCTCCCTAACCTGAGCGGCCTGGCTGACACTGGCATCCGCCTCCGAAGCTGGCCAAGAATTTGTATCCAAGATCCTTTCAATAAATATAGAAGGATTGAATGCCTACAAGTCGAGTGTGGGCTTTCATCGCAAATGTGGAATTAAAATTCGGCCAAGTTATCCTAAGGAGCTTCGACCCTTCAAGTTTTAGTACAGCCGCTTCTGCGGTCTTGGGAAATAGGATGCAGGCTGTGTTTCCTAGTCGAGAGTAAGTTTGACTAGCTATTCATGCCTTCTTCGACATGTGGTGGTTTTCCCAGCGAACTTGGGCATCTTCAAGGCCCTTCGTGGTCTTTGGTTTTGGCAAGACATCTCTACCTGGCGTTCCCATTTCGCGAAAAAGATAAGCCTAAGTGGAGCACCTTCTCCAGGGTAATTACTCTAATTCTTCTAGAGATATAAATCAAAGCGAATCACGTCGAGCAATCACCGTAGCACAAAATTCATCTGCACAGATTGGAAGCCTTCAAACATTAATTCTTTCCTTAGTTCAAAGACACCCCAATCTTACGGAGATCTTCTAGAATCTTAATGTTGCATAACATAACCTTGATTAACAATACCTTTTGACTTTCTTATTTACCTCAATATAATAATTTACTACGAGCGCATCCCTCTTCCTCGGCACAATACTGTGAGCCCGCCGCCGCCCCCTTCCGAAACTGTTATTCTCACCAGTCTAATAAGAGCCAAAAAAAAAAAAAAAAAAAAATTCAGCATCTCCCAGCGAATCTCTCAATATTACGCATTCTCCATATTCCTCTTGCCCGAACTCCCCGCCGTTCACCGACCAACCTTCAAGCCCTGGTTCCGCATCGTGTGTCCGCGATTCCTCTCCATCGTTACGGCGCTCAGCTTGATCCAATACATCCTCCTCGCAGTCAACACCGGGATTACGCCTTTCCACCACCCGAGGTTGCTGCGCACGAAGATTTTGTTCGGGATCGGACTGGCGCTAAGCTTGGCGCAGTATGTGCTCATGCCGAGGATGCTGAAGCTGTACAATGGGATGATGGATAAGGAGACGGGGAATGAGGAGGCGTGGGAGATGCTGGACAAGTGGTTGAGCATTAACGATTGGAGGATTTGGGGGATGGAGTTGCCGGCTTTGGCGGCGGCGTTTGAGGCTGTGGTTAATACTTTATGATGATTTTTGGATGTGATGAACTTGGTGGCAGGTTTGAAAGGGTCGGAGATTACATGAATATGGGAGTGAAAAGTGTTTTTAGGCGTCTGTCTTTGAAGGAGATACATAGTGCTTCGATTAGCGAGATGACACTTGAATACAATACGAATAATCCATGACGTTTAAAGAGCAAACAGAAAACCAAATTATTAGAGCCATTCTAAATACTCTAGTCCCAAAAGATCATCCTGCGGATCGAGATTTGGCATATTCTGACTCGTCTCTAGAAGACCGTAGCCTGGGGCCGCAGAGATAAATCCCCCCTGATCTACTATGCTTAGATCCACAGGCCATTCACCATCTTTATCGAACGCATACCAATTCTGCCTCCCAACCCCTCGGGAGTGTACCACGACAGAACTTTCTCCTTCCCTGGCTTTTGTTTCAAGAGTCCTCCACTCTGGTATCATGTCTATGAATTCTGGAAACTTCGTAAAGAACTCTGGCGTCATGGAAAACGGGGGCGAATCAAAGAACAGGTGGCGATATGTTCGGCTGACCGCTAAACGACCACTGAAATCGTTGACGGTGAAGCTGCTCTCGAAGTTGATCTGAGGAACGAACCGTATGCATCGAAGGAACGTCAGGGTAAAGGCTTCGCAGTCTTTTTCCAGAAACCTTACGGACGGGTTGCGGATTACATGGTCGCGCATTGATGGCCTGAGATGGAAATGTTAACAACGTGGAGGAATGGGAAATAAAAATGAAGAAACTGAGGGATTTGGAAAGGAACTGGTCTCACCACGGAAGCATGTCAATGACGAGATGATGAGGGACGGCTTTTTGAGTCTCACTAGTGCATTGAGGATATATTTTAGAGATAGAAGGGATAATGCGAGTAGCTTACGTAGGATGTAGCCAGAAAGGCACCATGTTGATGGAAGATTCAGAATTCGGATCTTGTAGAAGCTAGTAAGGTCAGAACGTAACGCCACGAAAACGGCAATGGGGTGTGGGTGTGCAGACCAAAAGAGCCATTTGAGTCAAATAATATATACTCAGCTGATCTATCAATCTGCTCTTCGGACCTAAGTCTAGTCTCTCGTGGAGACTTTCCAGGATATCCTGAAGCGGGTTCGCTTCTATCCTCACAATTGAATACCAGCCATTCATGGTAGCCTTAAGAATGGTATGAGTATCCCGAAGCATGTTTGCAACATCTGGGCGAGCTTTCAGCCTTTCGTAGTCTCGCGAGATGTCAACAAAAAGCGGGTTTCGTGCTGGGCCAACTGCCAGAATTTTCTCGTGAATACAACGTGCTCATCAATCGAAGGCCCGTGTGAATCCCATACCTTCAGTTAAGGAGGTCTCAGCTTCAGGTTCGGACGGCGCAGAAATCGCTGTTCCTGTCTCCGAGCTACTGCCTCTTTCCCCTCCAGCAGAACTACACCAGTGCTGTAGAGATGAGGTAACACCACTAAGTTGATCAACTAGCCGCTTCAGGGATTCCTTCTCCCCTCTTAGCCGTTCAACTTCCTCCACCAGGCCTCGGACGCTTGCATTAGTATCCTGATTCTGTAGTCTTTCCACTGTTCGTTCTAGGAATTGAACCCGGTCTTTTTTGCGCTCACGTAGGGCGCGTTGTGCCACTCGATCCGAATTGCGCTTCCGCTCTTCTTTGGTAAGGGTAGATTTGGTCTGGTAACCCATGACTAGACAGACCAGTGAGATTATCCCGCACTATTAAGTTCAGGATTGCGTTCGTTCAAGCATTCTAGGGAGGTGTGGGTGTGGGTGTGGATGTGGAAATATGGGATGTGGGATGTGGATGTGGGATGTGGGATGTGGGATGGGGGATGGGGGATGGGGGATGGGGGGTAAGAGTTCTTTAAATTATAGCCGCGCATGCACGCGCTTGTAAGTCAGTTCCTGTAATTGTTCGCCACTTCGCAAAATCTTCCCTCTAGTTTAACTACTTATAACTTTTTAACTAGAGTATATATAATAAAACTTCCTTAAATAAGATAAATATAAGTTAAATTACTAAATAATTAATATATAGGGATAGATTTCTATTAGAAAGTAAAGCTTTTATTTTTATTCTTATATGTAGTTTATAAGGCTCTTACCCACTTCTGCTGTCTCTTCCTTGCTAGGGTTGCCTACCATCCTCCGCTTTAGGACTCTTGGTGAAGCCTTTGAGAGCTGAACTTCTGACATATAAAATAAGAGGTAAGCATTGACCAAAGCGACTAATAAGAGCCAATATTCTAGGGCTTCCAACTGGTGCCCTGCGTGCTCCACGTGTGGAAGGTGGCAGCGTTCACCTGCATTGCAGTGAAGTGTGTTCGAATGCGCTATAGCTTATTGGGCTAGCGCCATGCAGGTCAGAGGGTTAGGCAACGCGGATGGCGCAACGCGGCGCATGGAGGGCCGGGCGCGGGTCGTTAAGCTAGCACCAATACAGTATCATACGACCTGCCGCCAAGAGAAAGACCAGACACGCGCAATCTTGTAGCCTCAGGCGGCAACAACCAGTTATTGAACGACGTCAGGAATTCTAACGTCAGGAATTCTAACGTCAGAAAATTCGACGTCAGGACATGAAGTGTCAGGAACTTCCTACTGGGCAGCATTGTCAGTACAATTGTCATGTAAGGGCTCTCCTGACGTAAGCTATGCGGAAAATGGGGAGAGGCGGGGGAGGCCTATCATCTCCAAAGAAGCAGAGGATCGCGTGGTAAAGGAAAAATATTGTCAGTCAGTCAGTCAGTCAGTCTCTTCCTTCCATTGGTGCTACTATCATTTATTTCACCTCGAGTACTTCGCAGGCGCATTCCCAAGCTTTACTCGTGTGTTACACACTATTATTCATCTCCCTTATTCTCGAGAATCTGCCACTTCCCATGTTTCTGGCTGCGTTCGCATCGTCAAGCAGATATCTGGTCGAGTAAATTGGATTTTGTGCCACAGCTTTCCACCACTCTCTTGGAAACTTTTTGCTTTGGATTGCCTTTCGAAAGTAAAAGCAGATACACATCGAACGACCTCTGATCGCAATATCAATGTCGGCCCAAGACAGCAAAACCGAAGAAGGGTCCATTTCAGCGCTGCCTAACACGCCGCCGGAAGGAAGTTCAGATATGGAGGTTCTAACCCAAACATTCACTGTGGGCCATGGTTTCCAGTTCTGGTAAGTCAAATGTCACCTATGATTTCTTGAAGTTGCGGAGAAGAAGAGAGTACATCTGGAGTTTGTCTCCAGCTTCCTCCTATGACAAGCTTCACACCCCAATTTCCTTTTTGCTAGGATTAGGAATCTCGTGGAGGTGTGTTCGCTCACGGCTTCTATATCTCCTACGAATGAATACAAGCTCATTTTCCCAACAGGGCCATCATGGCTGCTCTAGCCATTACGTCCCTTCTATCTTCACTTGACGCTGCTGTTCTCTCGACAGCCCTTCCGACAATCGTCAGAGACCTCAACTCCTCGGATGTCTATGTATGGACGATCAATGCGTACTTCCTGACGATGGCATGTTTCCAGCCCTTGTATGGGCAGACATCAAATATTTTTGGTCGCAGGTGGCTGATGATTGGATATGTGGTATTTTTCGGAATCGGGAGCGCTATTTGTGGATCGGCGAAGACAACCACTGCATTGATTGCTGGACGGGCAATTCAAGGCGTGGGAGGCGGCGGGATCAATGTGATGGTCGATATTATTGTCTCGGATATCATCCCCCTTCGTGAACGGCCGAAATACATGGGCATGATCTTTGTTGTTTTCGCCCTTGGTATGCATCTCCCCGATCGAATCAGGGAATACAATATCTAACAAACAATCTGATAGGCACTTCCCTCGGGCCATTCATTGGTGGCGCGTTGACACAGCATGTATCATGGTCCTGGATTTTCTACATCAATTTACCAATCGTCGGCGCGTCCCTTATCCTTTTAGTTCTATATCTTCATGTCGACTATAAGCCTGACAAACTGAGTGTGCAACTCAAGAGGGTAGACTGGCTCGGCAATGGATTACTTATTCTATCGGTTATGGCGATTCTTTTGGCCTTGACCTGGGGTGGCACTACCCATCCATGGTCTTCATGGCGCACGATCTTGCCTCTGGTCCTTGGCTTCCTCGGAATGATCGTATTTATGATCTATGAAGCGTCTTCATACGTGAAAGAGGCAACCATGCCATTGCACCTTTTTTCTAACCGAACATCGGCATCAGTCTATGCCATTACTTTTCTGCACTCGGTCATCACGTATTGGGTAGTGTATTACCTCCCAGTCTATTTTCAAGCCGTGTTGGAAGCATCGCCAACTGCATCTGGAGTGGACCTTCTCCCAACGGCCGTTGCATCCATTCCGTTCGCCATTATTTCCGGCGTCGCAATTACTAAAATGAGCAAATACCGCCCGTCTCACTTTGCTAGTCTTACGTTGATTGCCGTCGGCCTCGGTCTTCTCACTCGTCTCGACAAGCATACGTCTGTTGCCTACTGGGTCATTATTCAAATATTGGTCTCTGCAGGTCTCGGGATCATGGTCACTGCGACACTTCCAGCCATCCAGGCGCCTCTGGAGGAAAAGGATGTAGCGACCTCTACTGCAACCTGGGCCTTTCTCCGCAGCTTTGGAGCCATTTGGGGTGCGGCAATTCCCACAAGTGTGTTCAACACACGCATCAACGTCCTCCTTCCGAACATTTCTAGCGAACCTATCCGAGAATTGTTGAAGAACGGAGGAGCATATAGTCTCGCCTCCAAGGATTTCATTATTTCGCTCAATGGAACGCCGGAGATCAAGGAGCAGGTCGTTCAGACATACGTCGATGCGCTGAAACTCGTTTGGCAGGTTTCAATCGCATTCGGAATACTTGGGTTCATCATCGCATTTTTCGTCAAGGAGGTTCCAATGCGCGAGGTGTTGGATACGGAATTTGGTATCACCGAGAAAAAGAAGGAGCTGGAGTCTGGGGAAAGCGCCTAGTGGCTTTGAGATATCCTCCTTGTCGCTTAGAGTTGTGTGTTTGTTTTTCTCCTTTCCTTATTTGATCGTGTTTAATACAGAAAATGCATGCATTGCTTCTGGTATCCTTCTATTTTCTCACTGAAGAGTCCACCGTCTCCACCTTGCCGACCTTCTCATGCCACTCCGGATCCATTAGCAAGCCCCTCAGATCCTCCGCTCTGCGCACATAGTACTGCGTCTGCGCATCATACGGGCTCAGCGTCCAGCCCGGCGGCATGGCCGTGATGTCCGGCGCGAAGATGTTGCGTGCTTCGAGTGGCGTTAGGTACTGCTTTTTTTCATCAGTATAGCAGATCGAGTTTTGATTTTGATTTTTTTGATTTTTTTTTTCTTTTTTTCTTTCTTTAGTCGGGATGGGGAAGGAGGAAAAAGGTGCTTACTGTCTGGATTCACTCACCTGTGCGTACTTTACAACCCCGTGGCGGGCGGCGATGATTCGGGCTGCGGCTTGGATGTGCGACGTCGTCATGAACTTCTCGAAATCGGCATCGCTGCATGTGGATGTGGGTGCCTTGTAGTGATTCACACAGATCTTGAGCCGTCGCTCAGTCTTGGGGGCTGCCGATGCCATTTTTCTTTCTTCCTTTCTTGTCTCTTTTTTTTGGTTTCGTTACTGCTGTTGCTGCTGCTACTTCTTTTGGGGGGAGGAAATGTGGTAAACGGGCACTATTTAGAATTAAAATACATCGTCATTTTTTTCACGGAATCCTACCCAGGCGTAGGGTCTTCGGCCATTCCATGGTTGGAGCAGGTGAATAGATTTACAAGATTTCTAAGAGTTAGAGGTTTAAGGGTTTAAGGAGATATTTAAAGGTAGATTTATATAGAAGTTAAAAGTAGAGGAAACAAAAGATAAGGAGAATTATATAATTAGCGTTGTAGAGGATATAGAGGGATAGGTTATAATAAACAAACCTCCTA
>JAJONI010001800.1:0-10222 GCA_022190145.1 Pezicula rhizophila | reverse complement strand
TAAAACGCTTCTTTCACATTTTCTTCTCCCTCTCTAATTTGAGATTGACGAATGTTTTGGACTAATACAGCACTGAACAGTAACTGCTTCAGAAATCCCAACTTTGAAAAGCCTTCACGCTTGAACATGACGTTGAGCTTTTACGGAGTATCTTGATACACTATTTTTTCCCCACCTATAAATTCACTCCAAAGGACTTGTTTCGAATATGACTTCAGGGCCTATGTTATTGTCTTACATGCTAATATACAGTGATTTTACAATAATCACCCGGAGCTTCTAATCTACCAACTTTCCGTAAAATGGTACACCCATGGCACTCATCAGAAGTCTGGCATGTCGATCGGATTTTGCGCTCGTCTGAACATTGACGTGGAATCCAGGGATCATCTTTGGAGGATACATCTAAACATTGTTAGCGCGGTAAAATCACAGACGGTATGAAAACTGGGTAGCCTTACATCATAGTTGACCTCAACCTCGGGGAACAAAATGGCAGCTTCTCTATCAAATCCCCAATGAATGTTTCCGCTGCTATCACCGGTAGTACCTATCAATCCTTAGTATTTGTAGATACAGGATCCGCAAGACATAATACCTTCAACACCTGGCCAGTCCTTGATTCTTGGGAATACAAGATTGACACACTTATCGATAAACTCGTATGCGGCCTCTCCCCTTATCTCGCAGGTCAGAGAAATTGGCATTGTCGCCCGAATTCCAAACTGTGCCACGCTGTGCTTCGCCTTGTGAACCACCGGCCGCACTCCTGTGACAGCTTGTAACATGATCCCCGCAACATGCAATGCGGCTGAATCAGTTGTGGCCCCTTTGATCATACTGTGTACAATTACTCTCTCAATCTTGGGAATGTTGCGCCACGTAATGTCATTTTCAATCAGGCGTAGTACGTCTCCTCCACGAGGCCCTCTCTTAGGTCTCCCTTTCATATATGGTGATGAATTGTCCCATTCTCGCAGACGGGGCGCCTTTGGCACTGTGACGGTTCCAGGAGGCTTGTGTGCATAGGTAAGGGTCATGAGATCTTGAGCGATGGTTGTTTGGTACGTTTGTTCGAGTCGATTGTAGGAAAAGGGCCCAGGAACAAATTCGCGAGAAGACGGGTCGGATGCTGGAGGTGGTTGATGGGGATGAAGCGGCCCACGGTAATATCTTGGGGATTTGTACTGGTATCTAAAAGATGTTAGGGTTGACTCCAACGTCGCATTTGTGCGTTCTATTCGTACCGACTACGAGGAAGCTCCCTCTTCCTGCTCTTGGCTCTCTTCACAGGATCATATGCCTTAATAATATCCTCGGATGGCCCCAAAGACGAGAGTGACGACTTTGACTCGAGCTCTTGGAAATCCTTTGCTGCTAATTGCTCCCGTGTCGGTGCTGGTGTTGAAGATGCTTCTCCAGAAGCATATCGTCGACAATTCCAAGCAAGCATTGTTGTCGCTGGACGCGCATCTCTGGCGACCAATCGACAGAGCGTCGAGGGTAGTTCTCGTAAGGCCATGATGCCGTCGTGTGGACCAGGAATATCGTAATGTTCAGGTCATTCAGTGGTGTTCCAAAAATTATCGGGAGCATTGACATTGACATTGACTTCACGAACATGCAGCAGGGGCGGCCGATAGGCCCGCCGCAGATCCACCTGTCAACCAACACCTTCTTCCATGTAGTCCTCCTTCCAATCTTTGCGCTACAAGCAAACATCACTCCCAGAACTTCGCAAGCCTGACCTCGCCGTTGCTAATATTTGCTGCGCTGTACCGACTAAGAATCCCACAAAGGTACAATGGGCCACGCGCGACATTCTAGGCAGCCTTGAGAAGCTTCCATAACCCTTGAACTGCGGCTGGACTGCATCAACACCCCACCAAAAGCTCCAACTTTCGAAGAGGAAGCGCCCCAATTCAAGACGACGAGAACCACAAGACCTTCCAACATATTTGCTGTGATTATCTTTGCAAATCTTCAGGATGCCAGGTCCCAAAGTAGCTACCGGCACCATCAATCGCCTCCTCAGCCGCCGTGAGAAGGACGGAAGTTCCCACGAACGTCAGAAATCGAGAGACAAGTCCTCAGATGGCAGAAGGGTATGTCCATATCGGCCTCTTGAATTCCCTTCTTCTTCTTACACGGACTCTGCTTAAAGAGCGTATCTTCTACTCTGCCAGTTCCAGATAAAAGCGAGCCGATCCTTGAGACTACCTATACTACAATCCACACCACAAGTGCTAACTCGAGGCCTGGATTTCTTCTACAGACACGTCCACTTTCCAGCGAATCTATGTCCTCCATATTATCCTTGTTGAAGGCAGATCCACAGAAGAAGTTGGATAAAGAACAAGCTTCAAAGGTCAGCCCCCCTATGATGGTACAAAACTCACCGAGTAACTGGCCAATCACAGGTTGATACCATACAAAGACGATTGACCGAACATGGCTATATGGGTGTTACTGATGACCAGATCATGTATGCTCTAGCTTCAAAACATGCAGGTGGAGATGTCAACCTAGCCCTCGAGCTTCTTGTGTTGTTCCAGGAATCTGTGGAGGGTGTTATAAAACCATACGATCCCGACGTTCGTATGCTTGGAGCCGAAAACCGAGGAGGCGCCACTTGCTATCTGGATACGGTCCTCTTTTCTATGTTCGCACGGCTTCCGAGTTTTGAGCCCATACTTTACACAACCTTCGAAGATGAGCCCAGGAGGCGATTATCCACATTGATACGATTGTGGGTTAATATGCTGAGAACCGGAAAGCTGATACAGATCGATATAGTTTGTCTAAACCCCCTGAAAAATAGTTTATCTTTCTAATAAGACTTCCAGACAGAGCATTTGCAAGACGCACTGGCAGCATGCGGCTGGGAAGATGCTAAGAAACTTGAACAACAGGACGCTTCTGAAGCTTTCCATTTTATCACTGAGAAACTCCAATTACCGCTTCTAACATTGAAGATGGACATCTATCACACTGGCCGGGAGGATGACCCAGATGATCATAAATTCGTACAAGAGCGGTTACTTGCCGTGGCTGTACCAGAAGAAAACCATAGCCCCGATGGCCGCCCTATTAAACTCGAGGACTGCCTCGAGGATTACTTCAACAATCGCATTGAAGTTCGCAGGCAACTTGAGCGTTCTAATACGTTGACTTCTATAAGATCTGGCCAGTCCATTGACCCCGAGAAAGGCCCCTGCTCTGAACATGTTGAAGAGCTTGCTTGGTCTGGTCCAAATACTCCAATCACAGCTCTTCCTCAGAAGGGAACTTTGCCAGCCAGCGACTCCGATAAGCCTATCCAGAATCCAGAAACGCCCACATTACGGCATCGTTCAGAAAGCATTATAAGGACAATAAACCTTGGGGACCAAGATGTCGATAATGATGGAGAGCCTAGTAGTCCAAAAGCTCAAAAAGAGGAACCTCCGACAATGCTTAATAGACAACATTCACTTCGCAAAGGATCAGTGCGAAAGGAGGTGCTGATGCCTGCATGGCAATTCTATAATCTATTACGTCCGTCCCCAATATATTTACAAATTGAACAACTTATTTGTAAATCTACCCCCTGCATAGATCCAGTGCTAATAAGAGAAATAGCTTGGTATACAAAACATGCCCCATCAAACAATGCGGAAGTGGCCGAACACTTTTCTCAAACCCAGCCTGTCCTAGGTATATGCCTGAAGAGGTATTATATGGACAAGAAAGGAAAACTCAACAAAACGACGTGTGCCATAGACGTTCCTCTGGATATTAAGATGCCGCACTTTGTACCAGACGAGATGAGGTCTGACAACGAGCCTTTAATGGGCAATTACAAAATGTCCCTTCAGTCGTTTATCTGCCACCAAGGAAACAACCTTAATTCAGGGCATTACAAATGCTTTGTCCGTGTTTCAGCAAGCGCAGATGGTGATAGCACTTCCTCCACGAAGCTTTGTAACGGTAGCGCACCTCCGATCTACCCAGTGGAGCGTTGGATTAAGTTCGACGACTTGGGAACCCCTCGCGTCTCACCTTGCGATATAGAGCAAGTTTTGAAGGAAGAAACCCCATACCTCTTGTTCTATCAAGTGCAGCCTACAGTGGTCCCAGTGCCCAATCCTGAAGGAAACCCACCGTCTTACAACGACAGCGGTATACAAATGAAGATTGACCAAGCGAGTCCAGCCCTGGACAGACAGCGGGAGCATACTTCACAATCGGGCTACTTTGACGTTCCACGGGAGAATGGATCTGCGGCTAGGTCTTCGACGGAGACTGAGAGACCTAGGGCAAGTCTCAACCTTCCAGAGGACCGACGTGGTAGTGTAGCTACCGATGGAACATTCACGAGTAGTGCTGGAAGCATTCGTAACGATTTCATCTCCGCGCCGTCGACCCCAAGCGAGGAGACTACGGCACACCGAATGTCTCGAGCGGCGGCGCGATTCACAAAGTTTGAAAGCAAGAGTCGACCTTCAAGTCAATCCGGAGAGAATCGTATCAGCGCTACATTCTCCCGTCTCGCTTTGATGCGAAGCAAGGAGTCGTTGAACAAGGTTATGCAGATCAACAAGGACAAGGGAGAGCCTACGACAAACGCTGAGGGCACCTCGGAGAATAGGAAATCAAGTAGCCTTGAAGAAACAGTTGTCAGGGTACCCCTTGAAGGGACGCCGACCAAGAAAGAAAAGGTGCATAGGAGGGACAAGAGCAAGGGAGCAACTGAGAAGCTAGAGCACCCTGAAAACCGGCAGAAGGGAAAATGGAAAGATAAGGACGTTCCGGATAGAGAGTGCAGAGTGATGTAATGGAGGCAGGGCATCAAGCATTGGCATTGGGATTATTTTATGGCTAGGATTAATTGGAAAGAGCATTAGCATGGAGTTGCGAGGAGCTGCTAATACATGCATGGGTTAATGGTACTACGAGGAGTTTTGGTTTACTGATAGACAGAAGATAGCATGGGGACTTGCATGCATGACTTCTTTTTGTCCGTCGCTGCAAAAGCGAGCGTTGGTACTGGAACTCAGCATATACAATGGTATGGGGTTACGCATTATGCTAGGACTCTAAATAAAATCTTAAAAGCTGTCCTAGTTAAGTTAACTTATTTTAATGTGCCATGGTTACCTGCATATCCTGACTGACACGGTCTTAATCTATTCAGCCTACATGTTCACATAATTCCGTTATACAGATACATCTGGACATTCCCAAGACAAAACTCCACGCTCGTCAAATGCATCCATCATCAAAAGCCCCCAACGGTCCCATCTGCATTAAGAAGTATAAATATACATGCGGGTAGGCAATTAACCTGACCTACTCTCAACTCTGCCACATATACTCACTTAATTGCAACAAATGTTCATCCATCCTCCTCTTCGCGACACCACTGATACCGCGTTCAGGACTAGCCATCTGTTCACTATAGCAGAGTTCAACTAGCATCTTCAACTCTTCATAATTAAAAGACCCGCGTTCCTTCTCATCCTTTGCCTGGGAAACCACATAATCAGCGCCCTTCTCAAATAGATCATAATACTTTGCTGCGCGGTCTAAGGAGACGTCTTCTTCGATGTTCTTGAGATTTTGTTGGAGGACGAGGATGTTAAGTTGCATGCGGCCGCAACCATTATTGTTCATAGCTTTTACCATGCCTGCGTTTGTGACGAGGATGCTGTTGATTAGGAGGCCCAGACCGGTGCGGATGAAAGAGATTTCTTTAGGACGAAGGAAGCGGACTATGGTTTCGTCATAGGAGACGAGGTCGGCATTTAGACCGAGAATTTTGGGGTCAGGGTCGTTAACTACTTGTTCTAGGAGGTACGGTGCCGAGTCAGGCGAAAGAGTTTTGCTGAGTGAGTGTACTATTTGGCAGCGAACTTCCATGTGGAGAGTTAGGAGGACGGTGCCGGCGAGTTCTTGGTATGATGAGACGATTGAATCGAAGGCGCTGATGAGGATTAGAAATTGGAGAGTAAATTAGGATTGGAAGTCACTTACACAACGGTTTCCTGGGTCATAGGAAGGTAAACAGGGTTATCTTCTTGCACTCTGGACGGGTCATTCAACAAGGTCCATCTTCTGTTCACCGGTTTGGTCACTGTGGGTCTGGAAGAGTCCGCATCATTGCGAGTGATGTGCCGGAGTAGATCAATCTTGATAGCGAGCCATTTCATGCTAGTGTAGAGCACACATAGGGATGAAATGGTCTCACGGTCTAAAATTATGTCGTCCAGCTTCAAGGGAGTTTCATTGGTAGCGAGGATGAGCAATCCAGTCTCCTTCTCAAGAATTTGCTTATCTGTAGATTCTTCTGTCCACAACTTCTGCATCGTGTCATGAATGTCACCAGGTCCTGTGGCGAGTAGCACAGACAGCTTCAGCCTACTACCATCTGTGTCGCTAACTCGGGATACCAAAGATTTGAACCAATCATAGCATCTATCGTAATATCTCATCATTTGCGTTATGATAAGCTGACTCAGGGCTTGATCGTGAGGAATGGTATCCAACATTCGGCAAAATGCTGTGATGAGTGAGAAAAAGGCCGAGGTGCCCTTGAATATGGGTCGTCGAGCGATCTTTGTCCATTGAGGATCTTCCTGGAAAGAATCAGACTCCTCAAAGACGGAGTCGCTGAGCTTGCCCAGCGTTTCGTCGAGCTGTGGGAGAAAGACATTGACCAGAAAATTGTCAAGAAATGAAGTGAGGGTGCTTGTGACAAGATCTGAACCAGGAGGCACGATGATCTTCAGCCGCTGTAAGAAGCCCAGCGTTGGAGGAAGTAACAAGCTCATGTTGAAAACACTAGGCTCAACTAGTGACTTATGTGGATCAACTCCAGATTTGTTTTCGTAGCCTGATGTGCTTTGAATTCGCCGGGAGCCGCTACGCATAAGATCCAAGGCCTTGTTGCCACCGTCCTTCTTCTTACTATCTCCCCCCTTGGACATAAGGCCCGGAACTGCAGCTCTGATGATGCCCTCTAGATCTTGATATTCTGTTGTCATTTGAACAGATTTCGTGTCAGCGTCCGAAAACTGAAACAGTAGTTCCTTCCTGGAGTCTTGCTTTCCAGTAGCAGCACCAGGCTTAGGTGAAGAGTTAAATTGGTAGATATCAGCATCCGTGGTCACATAGTTATGTAGCAAGGATCGGATCTCATTCTGGTAAAGATTCCAGAGCTCTCTAAAACTTCCCAGCAGTGACGACGAATTTCTAGTTGTGCCTTCTCTTCGACTTATAGACTTTACAACATCGTGGAATATACGATGTCCTTCGGCAATAGCCTCGAATTTCGCGTATAAGGTCCACAGGAGGTCATAGATAACATCTGCCCTGATTCCAGTCTCACGGTTACTGAATGCGTGATGGCCTTGTGAGCCTCCTATCCCGCCTCTTAGCGAACTTGGATGCTTTTGATCAACTTCCACATTGGTCTCATTGACGATGCTGAAGAGCTCGACTGGAAGTCTTTGCTTAATAGTGTTCACAGCAAACTCAAGACGTCCAAGCTTATTTAGGGATTCCACGAGGAGCTCGATGTAGTAAAAAGTATCTGCCTCAGGATTTCTAGAGGGGTCTTCCACCATGACGTCTGTAAGATCCATAGAGTCTAGAATTTCGTAAAATGGCAGGATTCCAGGTGTATATTCTGGATTCTCCTTGGCAATACCACCTTGATTCTTAGCAAGTATCTGCCAGCGTTCCTGGCAGTATGGCGATTTGAGATACAAATGATCATGAAGTTCTTCAACCAGAATATCAGTCAATGCAGTCTCTTGGTTTGCAAGATAACTCCTCAGATCACTCAATGCTCCAATACCATCTAGATGTGGTACTCGTATTCGCCGCAGGGCATTCTGCAATACATCTACAGCGGTCAAAAATCTCTTTTCCGATATTCGTGCCTCTAATTGATCCGGGACTAGCCGTAGATCTTCAATCTCCGATAAAGTATGCAATAAATCATCGTAGGTCTGAGAGGCCGCTGCAAGCTTCTTCAGCTCCGGATCTGTAGTGGAAAGGTTCTGTTTCGACTGTGCCAGTGATTCTTTCAATGTCCGCACCCGTTTGGAAGATGTCTGTATGCTTGACTGGATCTTGTGGAATGTACCGATCGAGCTATTGAACCCTTGATGGTGCTCGTGAACAATGCCTTTGAGGGAGTCCTGGAGGTATTGGTGCGTCTGCTCAAATTTCCTGTACTCATGTGCACGGCCGACCGAACTTGTATCCAGTAATTGAAGGGCAATGTGCACAGGGACACACTCGTTCTGGCACATGGCAGGCCATTCTGTCTTGATGTGCTCCAACACGACACCTATTTGCTTCTCGGCATTGCTCTCTGCTATTCTCGGTCGACTATATGCTGCTCGCGCAACTGGTGGAGAGGGTGTAGGTATCGGAGGGGCGCCATATTGATCTCCATACTCATTCACGTATGGATCATAATCATCTGGCTCTGCTGTTTGTTGCGCTCCGTAGCCGTTGCTGTTCCCATTCGCATATGGGTCCTCTCCAAGGCCACCGTATCCACGACGTGACATATTATTCTTCTATTCAGCGCAATCGCGTTATCGTTTCTTGAGAGGTCGTGCCATTTACGTATGGTAGTCTAAGGGCGCAGAGGAGGATTGTCGTTGGGCCTGAGACGTTTCGATGAGTTCGTGGTTTAAGCAGTGCAGGGATCAAGCAAGGCTACTCCTATAGGCGTCTCGGCTGTGCTTTCCTTTCGAGATAGGTATCACACTTATCACATCAACAATGTACCATTTCATTGATATTGTGAGAGCTATGATACGAGCCACCTCATCCTACCTATCTTCAAGTATTAATCTTTTTGAGCTTGTTTAGTTTATTTAATATTCATTTAGTTTCCTGGTCTTTATTAAGACTAAGTGGGCCACTCAACTGGTGTGAAAACTACGTAGACTCGGCTAATAGTATGACAAGTTAACTAGCTCGGTATCTTAGCTAATTGTGGTCAAAAAAAGAAGGGGGAAAGTTTGATAGACAGGCTCTAAAATCCCAAAAATAATACGCACATGAAAAAAATATTAAAAAATTCACATCAATATTTTTCTTGCATTCCACAGGACTCGAACCTGTGACGGGTGACCCCAACAGAGAACAAGATAATATCATCAGTTGAGATGTTTCTCAGCCGGCGAATAACTTAAGTCTGTCGCCTTAACCAACTCGGCCAGAAATGCATGAGATTTTCTTCTATATTTGGAACCATGTGGCCAAGGATAGTTTATAACTAGCACAAAATGCTCCTCGGTAGTATGAAGGGAGGCTATCGCTTAAATTCAATTATTGTGAGGTATCAAGACTAGTCCATCGTTCAAGAGAGTGCAAGTTTCGCGAAGACACCTGCGAAAATGCATGTGAACAACCATGATAAAACCTCATAGCCTTCATGAGTTCTACGTCTCCTCCTTTGGAGCTCTGTCCAATTATATGGCAACCTCATCTCTAAATTTTAATTAACTAAACCCAACAATTCAACGAGAACCCCGAAAGTGCTTCACAGAGCCTGGGCTCATTATTGATGTTCTAAGCCACTAATGTTGGGTCGGAATCATTCAGATAGAGACCGCCCAAAAAAAATCCTAATTTTCAGGGAATGTACTTTAGGCTAGGGCAAAAGGAGAAACATAATAACATCATGCAGGGCCTGCTCATAAGCAAATCTGGTTCTAGATACTATCTTGCGCATAATGTTGTGCAAAGTCAAGTCGCCTACTGTCAAATAGCTAAGGTTGAGAGTCTAAATCAATGTGCTGCTACTCCACGAGCATTCTTGTTATTGTGCGATGCTACCTAGTGTGCAGGTTGCAGCAAGTCATTCTTTATGTGGATCGACAAGAGAACTCGCGAGAATAAATGCTCCACATCACAACTGGAACTGGCTCGCTGGAAATTATCTTCCATATACGGAGGCCACGGCAAAAAGTTACCAGAATGCCAAGCATTACAGGGGTAGGGTCTTGGCATCGCCCCACCACCTATTTTGTATAGAAAATCGATGTATTATAACTATATTATTGATGCTAATGGACTCTATCTAAGTTCTTTTTCCTCCCTAACACAGACTCCTTATATTTATTGCCTCCTTCTAGCCTAATAACCTCTTGTATATGAATAGGAATCCTTTCTATCTATTTTTGAATCATTTCTTGTGGCATCTCTTCCTAACACT
>JAJONI010001799.1:0-10223 GCA_022190145.1 Pezicula rhizophila | reverse complement strand
TAGAAGTAGCTGATATATTTAAAAGTGTTTTAATAGATGTCTTTAAATTTTACTTCGTTATACTAAAAATGAACAAGGAAAATTCATTTTATTCATTGAAAACCAAAGGTTAAATTCATTTCCATTTAAGGATCTATTTTTCAATTCATTTAGGTAAATGAGGATGAATTTTCATCAATTCATTTTCATTTGAGAGCCCTAAGCAGAGCCCATGAGATTAAGCACATGTGAGTAGCTAGCAAGTACGGCTTATTGGGGAGTTGACACTTCACCGCCAATCTTACTATTCTAGAATCTCATATAAATGTCGTTCTAGAAGAGGAAGAAAGATACCTAAGTCTGTGTACTAACATGCACGACAGCAGACTAGACCAAAATCCAACTAGGCTCGGTCCAGACCTCAACCGATACTTCATTAGCAACTAATGACCAATCTCAAAATTCAGCAGAAAGAACTTTCATGGCCAAATGGGATCGACGCTTGGACTTATTTGAGCTATATCTACTGCCTTCTAATGCAATAGCTATAAACCAATTCGAAGCTAGCGTATCATAGTCGTTTGTGTGTTACTGTCTGAGGTGCATTAGAGTTTTGTTCTAAAGGGCGGAAAGTATTTTCCCTAAGCCTTACGGAATGTTGTGGCCGACGACTTAAAGTTGCAGCCTATCAAATTTGATAGGTACCTAGTACATGCTTAACCTACCTAGCCTACCTTACTTGGACGGACTTTAGAATCCAATATGAGCGACAGAGGAACATCAACATCACCAACCACAAATTCAACGACAGTATTAAACACAAAATCTTGAACACCATGCTTCTATGTAACAGTTCATCAATAGCGTCTGAAGCATATCAGAGAATCAGCGTGAACTAAGAGTCTTCAGGATCCATATACCCCTTCATAGCAGTGCAACCAAGAACTGGAAACTCACAAAAGACCCTCTACTACCCTACAATATTTACCGCAGAGCGTCCCACAAGGATGAAAATATACGACCACAGATCAAGAAATTCAACCCAACTTTGGCCCTGGTGTCTTGGAACAGCTGGAATCGGTACAAAGTGGACTGCAGTCTGACGAGTTACCATATAGCGAGGGCAAAGAAAGAAAGACGGTAGAAAGGCCTTCCTTCTCAGGACGAATAGAACCATAAAGGGATCAGTTATTAGATTTACAAACGCTCAACCCGCCGAAGAACAGGCAAAGGAGTGGATTGGGACAGAGTTCGGTCGGGTTCGTTGAAGCGCACAACCTAGCGAATAATAATAATAAGAACATAAGATAGAACTACGCCAAAGAGTTACTCGAAGCCAACACTGGATACCAGGGAACATTTCTGAAGATGGCCAAGGAACGCGTTTCTACAGTCCCAGTTAGACAAGCAGGGAAAGGCTCCTAGCCAGTAGGATCAAAGCTGATTCTCGTTTCTGGTGTGCTGCAGCAAATGATAATACGAAGCTACTTATTCTTATGGAGTACCCACCAACCTCCGCGGAGGTGGAGGATAGCCCGCAACCAGTCGTGGCACTAGTGTGGGGAAGGGTTCTCGTCGGCTATCGCCAAATGCAGACGCAGTGAGCCTTTCTGTGCATGAGACAATGCGTTCTAAGAAGAAACGGACTGAAGTTATAAAACACGGATATACACAAATGACAGAGATATATAGGAGGCAGAAGGCGCTCAAACCAGTCCCGGGGCAGTGTCAAGTTCTACGAAAGAAAACAGAGTGCGGCAGACGCAAGTATGGAATAGAACTTACTGAGAGGCTGCCATTAACCGCTTGGAACAGTCGAACAGCGAAAAAGAGACCTACGTAGATTAGGTAAACCAGAGTGCTCTTGAGTCATAAGGGATGGGAACAATCACGTCTCGAAGTCCACAGCTAGAATCCAATGTCAAGCCCCAGACCGACCGTTGGGAAGACCAACCCCGAATCTTATTCGGATCATATACTTTAACACAGACAGAATATAGCAGAGAACAAGGGCGAAAAGTCATGGCTGAATCTGACTTTAATGCACCAGAGACAACACTTGAGCTACCCAGCAGCAATAGTTTTAATTTGTCCGTCGCCCAAAATGCGACTGCCGGTGTTGGGGATGATTAATTACATGACTCCTGTAATATGTTTGATCTCCCACTGCAGCCACAACATCTACCCAGCTCGTTACGTCGACGCAGTACTTGGACACGATATAGGGTGGGCCACTGTAAGCAATTAGGTAAAGTCCTGACGGCCGGCAGCATAAACCGAGAACTCCTTCGCTGTCACCGTCGTCATCATGACTAGCATTATGTACTTGATGACTATCCAAAATCGCACTTTTTCCAGCAGTTTACCTTAGTATTCAATACCAGTCTCAGAAGCTATGGATGGTCCTGAGCTTCAGCCCCATTGGCCCGCCAATCTATTAGGATTGCCGGCCGTCGAGAGATTAACAGCCATTGTCTCTCGTTTTCTCTTCACCTAAGTCGCAATATTCCTGAATCGTCAGCGCAAGGTCAGCTTACGCACCATTGGCATATATCAAGATTGACCCCAACAACCAACAATTACGGACTATTCTCATATCAACCTCACGTATCTCGCCTTTGCCCTTTTTTCCAATGTCGTCTCCAGTAGTTCATGGTGTGTATGAGTGAAGAATAACGATGGTCATGGTGGTGGTTTATGTTGCGCGAACAGGCCACCAGTCCTGGCAGCCAACCAGAAGCCTTCCATTGTAAAAATTTAGCAGCGGGACTGGATCGACCATATCCTCTGCCACCGCGACCAAAGGTCACCAATATCCTGTACAGAATCATAGCAAGAAATCTCCATTACTACCAAAAACCCATCGACATAGCTACAGTTTTATCCTCTTTCGGATATCTATACATCGCATTTCCACCACCTCCCAAGTGGCTGGTGAAACCAGGCCTGTACCACCAAAGGCACACGCATCCAGAACATGCTTTCTAGTGGAGGATTGACCAGAAAGTATGCACGGCGACCATATCGCGATCCCTTAATTCAGATAGTAAGAGAACGGCACGATCGAGTTTCGAAGATGGGATTTCATCCTTCGACGCAAAGGACTTGCCCAGTGCCGGAGAAGATATGCATATTTTACCAGTCGCAGTTGTCCGGAGGTTCCTCCGAAATCAATTTTCAAAACGTCAGGAATACATTCCTTCTAGCACGACCACCTTTTCGAGTTACAACAGCAATCGAGCTACTCACTTCTGCCACCTCATGTTGAGGTAGAACGAACATCAAATACTGTCATGAGGCTCCAAACCCTCATTCTGAGCAAAACGTCGAGTTTGTTAGTGAACTGCCGGATCATGATCTATGAAGCAAAGTCTCTGCAGGAGGCATAGCCGTGGTCTGGTAGCTTCCGCGCATGTTAGTTGCATGTAATTGTTTCTCTTTACATTATCAAGGCTGCGGGGCAGCTAGAGACGCAAGAAAAGAGACGAATATTCCTTTGGCGTATTCCGTTAACTATATTTGAGTCACCAGGAAGCCTCGAACTACAAGCCTTCTCTAGCAATATTGCCTCAGTTCCCACAAACCCTCTCTTGCGAACCACGCCAGACCTGCGGATAAGTCTCCATCTCCGCGGCTCAATCTTCATTCATCCTATAAGATGGAGGGAGCACTTGAACACCTTTCATGAGTTGAGCAGATTATGAATTTGCATGAGACTTTGTGCGCCTCTCTCTTCAGCAGAGGTAACACGCAGTCTCTGAGCTCTAGGGTCAGGTTCGCGAAACCCAAACGCAGCACTGGCAGATATCCAGTCAGCAGCGAATGACTCCGCATAAATTCTGTGAATATTATCAACTGGTTGGATATATGAGGGCCTCGTGCAAGCATCAATAAGATCGTCCATATGGTACACCTTTTTTGAAGAGTGGAGTGACGCCATGAGTTCAGGCAGATTTGATGGCAGACGAATAGAGCACTCAGTCGCAGTCCTCCGGAGCAGTTCTTGCAAAGGACCTGCAACCGGAAAGCCAGCCCGCGATTGCATCAAGCACTCCAGTCCAAATTGGATCGCCTGAGCGCCATCCTTGCGACTCCCTTCAATTCCTTCAGCACCCATAGGAAAAAACCGAGCCATCATGTCAGAGATATGGAGCACAGAAAACATTTGCAGAACGGGCTGGTAGCGGCAGGTATACTGGGCGCGATAGTGCTCGTCCAACAAAAACAGAGCGTATTGCCCATGGTTCCAAACGACCTCCTCCACGACCGAGGACGGAAATCCTTCGAGATCGAGTAGAGGCCGAAGTAGTTGGACAACTGTATTTTCATACAGGATGCTGTTTTGTCAGTGTGTAGAGAAGATACGGATGAGGAATGCTCACAGCAGTGAAAGTACATGAGGAAGTACCTGACTAGCGTTTTCTACATCTCCAATCTCAACAGGAAGACCCTCACGCCAACTTACGAGTCTGCGATACAAAAGTAGAATATCGAGCGCGGCCCGTTGCTGCTCGTGAGTCGCATACATGATATGGAGGCTCTCCTCAATGATCTTCACCAGCTTGGATTTTTCCCGGTTTGTTGTAGCTAATAGACCGGGCCAGGCAGGGCATTGGTCATTTACATAGCGATAAAAGTACCATTTGGCGTTGTCCAGCGGCGCATCCGCATCTTCGTTATATAAGCTGTCAGCAAGGTCAACGCTTGTGGGCACTCGAAAGGTCATTTGTGACCACTCACTGTACCTCTGGTTAGTTTGAGAGTCAAGGAAGATTAGTATATACTGACACATTGAGATTACGAACACCACGAATCGTGTTGTTCTGCACTACTGAAAAGCCATCTGTCTGCAATGGTTTAATACGGGCTAGATTATTGGATGCTATATCTAGGTAAGATGAAGCCCGAAGTCCCTTGCCCTGGGAGCAATCCACTAGAAAGAGCACAGCGAAGGCTTGTATTGCGGTGATACTGCTATCTTGAGGCTCGATATTGGATCGAACAGCCTCACTGAACTCTAATCCCAGTTGTTGGAAATCAATAGCTTCCCCTTCTGCTGGTGAGTGCAGATGGCACGCCATAGCGCAGATAGCATTGACCAAAGTCTCGGAACAGTACTCCTCTGATTGCTTCTGGTAACTGTCCACGAAGTGGCCTTCGCTGAACAGCGTGTATACAGGATGAACCCAAGCGAAATACAGCTGGAACAAATGATCAAGGATAGCGGTGTTTGAAGTCACGTATGTCCATCGGAAGGCCGTCACTCCTGTGCCCCCCATTTCCTGATCTGAGGCCGGACCCTCGAATGGAGAATGCTGAGATCCCCGTGGGGAAAAGGTATCCCCGTCTTCCATCGGCGTTCGACCCAACCATTCCACAATGCTCTGGTATGATTCCCCCTTGCGTAAACGTTCTAGTATCTCCGGGACCTTCTCGTCAGTGGACAAGGCGTGGAGAATTTGATCGGTCATTTGGTCCTTTGTCTTGAGATCCTTGATCTGCCTGACCAACTCCTCCTTTGCATGCTTGATATGGACTTCGTAAACGCACTCCGAAGTCTCCACTCGCGATGCACATCTTTTACACGGCTGTTTGCCATCGCACTGGGATACATTAGCAAGGTTGGGCGTTGAGAGACATTTTGATCATGGTTTGAGCGCAAACGTGGGTATCGCTACGCCGCACATCGCACCTCAAAACCTGAGGTACAAAGGGCCACAGGCGAGAAGGACGACCTACTTTGGCTCGCGCCTTTTTGCAGTTGAGACAGGCATTTCTGGTCACTGACTCTGGTACCCTTCTACGTTTGAAGGAACCCTGACTACCTTCACCCTCTTTCGAAGAACCTTCACCGCGGTTCCGGCGTGGATTAGGTCCTGTAGACTCGGAAGTGGATGGGTTACTGGTACTGGCGGAAGCGCTGCTCTCTCCGAACGAAGGACGGATTTTGCGAAAGGACATGGTCAGTTCTTCTCCGATGCCATCTGTCCCAAACAAAAGATTTACGACCGGTTCGTACGAAAGGTTAGCTGTTTGCTATTCGGCGTTAAACCCCACGCCGTAGTCGGTGCAATTAAAGCAGCTGGTATTTATTAGGGAGAAAGGCACGACAACAGTAGGATGACAACAGAACGGAACAGAGACAATACAGGACCAATGCCAGTAATCCTTTATGAACACTCTCTTGGATGGATGTAGTTATTAGGCCTGGGGGACTACAGCCGTCCTCATGCTTCGGAGGGTGTCCCCTCAGATTTTCCCTCACTCCACCCGACTTTCAGTTCCGTGCTTGTTTTTGGAACGATCAATGGATAAAAGCTAGCAGCTGTCCAAATTTTCCAGGAAAGGTCGAGTGGGCAAAAGCAGCCCACGATGGCACCCCGTCTCCTATCTATCTATACTGGGATCGGAGCTGTAGCAGTTCTCCGGTTAGATGACGAAATAGCCCTAGCACAGCGAGATATCGTAAGTAGAGCTTAGCAGAACCGACACACTTTCTACCTAAGTACGATGCTAGCCAGAGATGCCAGAAGCGCTGATCAAATCCCTAAGATGCAAGTTCAAGCAAGCCCCGCAGCTGTGTACCTGTAGGTTTCTTCCGTGGTCGACAGCCGATCACTTTGCCTAGACCAGATATTAAAAGGTCTAATGTGTATTTGAATGTATGCGGTTCTTTGCCACCAAGGTTGCAGATTTGCATCAGTCTACACAAGCCTACAGTCTCTGGGACCGGCAGCGAAGAAATATTTTTCGATCGATGACGGAATGCTGGGCCTCTGCAATCTTTGTGCCTGGTCTCCTGTAGGCCGTGTATGGAGCGTAAATCTACGATGACTTCGATGCGGATGATGTTATGATGCTGTTTCCTGGATCATGGTGTAAAGTGTGACCTGTGCCGATGCAGAGCGGAGGAACCGATGAGCCCGAGCACCCGTTAGTCTGCTACCGGCATGTCCAGGTCAGCAGCGATTCTAAGCTCGACCGCTGGACCCTTAAATCATCAAATCAGCCATTTGGGTGGCAAGTAGCCGCGCTGGGTTGGTATAAACTACTGCACAAACGCGCAAAGAGCCCCCCTCGTGGAACGCATGGCTGACGCCGAAAATGCATTGCTTCGTCGATCCTCTTCTCTTTAATCAAGCAAACAAAACAGCTGTTCAGCCGCGGCAATCCACTCCATCGTGCCCAGAATATGCGCAACCCCTCTCCCCAAAAAAAAGCATGGAATGTGTATATTTTCCGCACGGTGCAGTAGCATCTGATAGCAGAAACGGCAGAAACGATGGCCGGGAGGGCGGGGGCGAGAGCCAACGACGTCAGTAGTTACGCAGGCGTCAGTGTGTCGTGTCAGTTAAAGAAAGGCCTTAGAGAGTTTTTGCGGGACTCGATGTCAGCGGAAGTATCTCCGGTAGACATGCCACTGCAATACCTTCATCGCATACTTGAGTGCTGATCTATTGCCGCTTGCGTGAAGGAGATTTTCGCTTGCCCGCACGGTTACGCTGTGAAGCTGCTCTTCCGATGTGATGTGTCTAAGATCTCGGCCTCGCGTCCGTTTCCGAGATGGGGACTGATCAGCCGAGATGCCAAAGGGATATGCGAAAGTCAGCGGAATTTACTTGTCGAGTTCGTATACAGGGTTCACTGTACAGTAGTGTAACGTAGCTACGGTAACGTGATAGACACGGCTGTGTAACACCAGGCGCTTTGAATCGTACGACGGACGGTGCGAAGCTTCGGTCCAAAAGCCCTAATAACCCGCTAGGCAGGGATTCTCACTGTTAAGCTCTTATAATCCTGTCGCCTAGCAAGGCTCTTAGCACACAAAGAGCCTAAAGCAAATCTCCTTTCAGCAGTGCGTACAGGCTTCTACACCCTAATGTCTATGCCTGCTAATGGTTGCTACTCCAGCTCTCGCCTATACACCCCTTGTCTAGCGAGTGTTAGGATTTTTGGGGTGAAGCTTCGTACTGCACCTCAATAAAATATTTGACTCTTAAATTAGCTACTAGCAGTCTTACATTACATTGTATGGAGGTATAGGAGCTACATGGGTAAAGTATTATATGATACCCTACAATACTCAACCCCATGTACGAAGTACCGCTATCTCCGTACAATACCACTCACTTTCATGCGTAACCCAACTTCAATTCCTAATCTCAATTGCACGTGGATGCTATATGCCCTTGAATTAGGTGGGGCTTTCTTCTTTTTTTATATTATTTATTCTTTTACCTTTTTTCTTTTCTTTTCTCTGTTTTTTTCTCTCCCTCAGCTAAACTTCTAATCTGCTCGACATGCCACATCTTGGAAGAATTGGGCTCCTCGCATGTCATGTTATCATTGTACAGTCAAACATCCCCACCCCTTCCCGCCCACTGTGGGTTTGAAGGGTTCTACAGTACAGTTACACATAGTTGGGAGACATACCCGTACCAATCAGATCTGGCAGCATCCATCATCTGACGTCTACGTACACAATATGTCTAAGAATCCTTCTATTTCAATTTCATTTTCGCTTCATTCCAAAACTGGGACAGTTATCTAAAGTTGGGCGGGAAGTCGCAAATTCTATTGATTTGTTGGTTTCCGCTGCCGGCTTATTATTGCAGGTGGCAGGGCTACAATGATGTCGTCATCGCTTGCAATATCTTGGTAATGACAACAAGAGAAGAAGAAGAAACCATTGAACTTTGGCATTCTCATACCTATCTTAGCCGTTTACGTCACCTGTTCTCAGTACCTTACGACGGGAGTACTAACCATCGGCTATTGAACTTTTCTATTTCGCTCTAGTATTATCAAAGTGCGCTTAATAGCGTAGTGGCTTCCCGGCCATCAGGTTTTCAGGTAGGCAGCATCGGGGAATCAGGCTCCCAAACCCCGAAAAGTATCGTACTTTTGCTAATAGTTTCCAAATAATAGACTTTGGGCTAACGCCTGCAAGCCTACGGAGTTTATGCATACAGTACAGCTTATCTATTTAGAAGAAGCTGTTCTTGTGTGCTCAAGGGGTCGGGTCCTGCGCATAACTTTCTCCGGGGTGTTTCTTTTATCTCCTAGTTGATTAGTACGTACTGTACCTTCGTCAATGGACGGGACACTTACTGCAGAAGGCAACACCGTCTGATTTCAAATTGAGCGTTGTAGCAGTCTGCACAGTCAGTCAGGATAAGCCTGTAATCTTCACATTGTTCAAACATCTAGGTACAAGGGGGTTGTCTCTTTTTTTCCCCTCTCCTCTCCTTCCCTTCCCTTTCCTTTCTTTTTTTTTCTTTTCTTTTCTTTTCTCATCTCTTCTTGCTTCCGGGCAAGGTGAAGCAATGGGAGCATTTCAATATTCCAGGGTCATCCTACCCTGCACACATGCAACTTTCAGGACGGGAGATGCGAAGCGCATATTTACCAAAATTTGAATCTCTCATCTCGCCTCTCGCCTAGCTAAAGCTTGATAGGCTATACCAAATACTACGAAGTAGTGATGCAGGTTTTGTTCATCCGTATCGGGGACCTGGGGACTTGGCTGTTTGTTCTTCTAACTTCCGGTGCTCTTTTAGTCAGTTACTGGGGAGGCTGCTTGATGCTGGTTGGTGAGGGGTGGTATTCGGGGTTATAATCTCCCGGCGTCGGGAATTTGTTTTTTTTTCTTTTTCTTTTTCATATGATATGGTATGGATATGGTTTGCCGTGCAATTTCTATTGGATTCCAGGAAGGATATGTATCCACTACTTCGCAGGCACCTGTTTACGTTGGGCTGTAACTTAGGTAGGGGCGTGGGGAGATAGGGAGTGTGGGGAGGTAGGAAGCGCGGGGAGATACGGAGCTTGGGGTCCGGTGACTCGGTTTGGGGAGAGGGAGAACCTACAGTAGAGAGAGCGTGGTGGATGGAGAGAAACGGAATGGAAGATGGGTGGGTAGGTGGGCTGGCGAATGTGTCCAAGGTGGAGGTGATAGGACGAGGAAGTTTTTTATTGGGCTATTATGTACCGTATTAATATATGGAACTTTGAGATGCGGATTGGGAATTTGGGTGGCTTAAGGAATGGATTCTAACTTTCTTTGTTGTTCTTTTTTTTGGCTTTCTTCTTCCTTGTATAAGTAATTTTACCACGGGCTGTGCATTAGTGGTAGCTGCGACTTTTAATACCTTAGGTTATAGAGGGGGGAGGAGCATTAGGTACCTGCTAGATATACTGTAGTTAGAATTATAGATTATATATAGATTATTTAGCTTTAAGTT
>JAJONI010001798.1:0-10229 GCA_022190145.1 Pezicula rhizophila | reverse complement strand
TATTTTAATGTTAACTACCCTTTGTGCTAAGTGTAAGCTCTGATTAGTCTAACGCGTTATCCAATAATTACCTAACATAAAGAAGACAATGTTAAAAACTAATGCTACTACAACAAATCATAAGAAATTAAAGTACTATTCTTATCTTAGAAACTATTTACTACTTTCTAAACTAGTAGAATCAGGTATGAAAGGTTTCTCCATAGGCATACCAGTCCAAATTCCCTGCCGATGGCCTTCTAATGCAACCTTTGTGGTTTCAGTAACTAACACATCCCAATCCTGCTCTTTTGGTTCCCAACCTAAAACTTTAATCCGATCTGCTTTTGTCTGACAATCTGAAGCCCACAAGGTCCAGAAAACTGGTTCGGGGGGATCCCAAGACCGAGGAACTTTAACGTCAAGAGACTCTAGAGTTGGATCGTTCAGTGCACCGAATCCCACCAGCTTCTCAGCTACGAGTTGAGAGTACTCCACAAAGGACTTATTGCCAGTAGAGATGATATAATATCCCCGGGGACCAAATTCAACCTTTGGATGTGACCCAGTCCATACTTTGTTGACCATGAAAGTGATTGCGTCTGCGATGTCTCGAACCGAGCACCAGGCTATGCCATTTTCACTGCCGTTGATCGTAAAAGCTTTCCCTCTCTTTAGGACATGAGCGACGTAATGATGATACATGCTTGTTTTGTGGCCAAATCCTTCACCAGTACCCAGGCACAAGCCTGGCATGAGAATAACCGTGTTCACACCCGTCTCAGCTCCTGTCTGAACAAATACACGCTCCCGTTCTGCGTGCCAGCGATCAAGTGGAACATTCATCATCTCCTCGTAGTCATCCAAGTCGCTAAATACCCTTCCGGTACATTTGCCAGGCCGGAGACTTTTATTGTCGATCAACCTAATTTGGGCAGAGGAATACATAATGGTGCCCTTCTCTTTCCTTGGACCTGCCGCAAGACCCTTAAAGAGAGAGTTCCATCCTGCAGTTGTATTCCGCGCAATATAAAGAACTATATCTGCGGACGCCGCGGCTTCGAACAGAGACTGAGAGGATGAGAGATTTCCAATGACAGGAATAGCGCTTGGAAAGGCCGAATTTAGTTTTTGGGCAACTTCTGCGTTGGGAACAAGGGCCGAGATGGTCATTGCCATACCAGATTCAGTGGCAAATTGAGAAAGAGCTTTCAGTGTTGTGCCGCCAATGTAGCCAGTGGCTCCAACGAGAAAGATTCGGCAGGCCATTCCAACAACTTAATCAAGGAAAACAGATTTGAACCTCAGTTTAAAATTTAAATGCATTACAAAGGAGTTAGATAAATATAGAAAATCATGGAGAATTAAAGCAACGTGTTATTAACAGTAGATTCGGTCGGTAAGTTATAACTTAGCACGGTGAGTTTTACTGATTGTCGGTGCGTTTTCAAATTGAACCCCCCTAGTTTCCCAACGCACTTGCTTTTGTCGACTACAAGCGAGGGCCCGTTTCAAAAAAGAAAAAAGACACCGGCAATTAATTACCATAGTTGAGTGGAGAAATATACTACTTTTATAAGAGATTGTTAGTGTAACATTAGTAATCGGTAGATAATTATACCCTGGTACTGTCCGATCTTAGGAATAGCAATTAATTTAGTTAGACATTCAATAGAAGTACTGCAAATCCATTCTCTCTACTTATCCTTCAAAGCATTTCCATCCCTTCGACGTTTTTACATTACACTCAACGGCAAATCTCTCTTGTCAGAATGGAACATAAATATGGAGATGCTTTGGAGCCCATTGCCGTTGTTGGAATGGCCTGTCGATTTGCCGGGGAGGCATCCTCCATCGAGAATTTATGGGAAATGATGAAGAATGGACGTCATGCGGCTTCTGCTGTTCCAGAAGAGCGGTTTAATGCTGACACATGGTATCATCCTAGTCCTGACAGAAAGGGAGCAGTAATGACCTCTACAAACAATACTATGGAGTATGCGAAAATAACATTGAATAGATTAATACGAAGCGAGGATTCTTCTTAAAGGAAGACATAACTTTATTCGACGCTCCATTTTTCTCCATGGCCGGGAAAGAAGTCTCGGGGATGGACCCCATGCAACGACAACTACTAGAAGTTGCCTATGAATCATTTGAAAATGGTAGGTTTTCGTAGAATTCAGATCGAGTGGTCCTCGTCGACTAACGAATTAGCCGGAATTCCATTAAAGGATCTTATCGGCAGTAATACTGCTGTCTATGCTGGTGTCATGACCAATGATTATGAGTTAATATCAGCTTCAGATCCATATAATTTGCCTCTAAACTCAGCCTCTGGCACAGGTCGAGCGATGCTATCAAACCGGTTATCTTGGTTTTTTGACTTAAGAGGTCCTAGCTTAACACTCGATACAGCTTGCTCTTCCAGTCTCTACGCCCTCCATCTTGCATGCCAAGCATTAAGACAGAAAGAGGCATCTCAGGTAACGGCAAAAGCCTTGCCCTACCTCGTTCTTCACTGACTCCGATATAATCAAGGCTCTTATCACCGGCGTCAATCTCATACTTCACCCGTGTCTAATGTCACAATTGTCGTCGATGCACATGTTAAGCAACGATGGTACTTCTCACTCCTTCGACTCCTCGGCCAGTGGTTACGGACGAGGCGAAGGGGTAGCTGGCATCATTATTAAACCTCTGCACTCTGCTTTGGCGGATGGCGATACAATCCGTGCCATCATAAGAGGGTCAGGCATCAATCAAGACGGCAAAACGCCCGGAATTACTATGCCAAGTGAGCAGGCACAAGCAGGCCTTATAAATTCGACATATGCTGCAGCAGGTCTTGGCTTTGAAGCCACGTCGTATTTTGAAGCACATGGAACGGGAACTGCGCTGGGCGTAAGCTACTCTCTTACATAACATCCCAACTTGTATTCCTAACTTGTCTAGGATCCCGTTGAACTACGCGCGGTGGCAGCCACTATTGGCCATGCTCGAAAAAGCCAGCCAACAAAACTTTATATTGGAAGTGTGAAAACTAACATAGGACATACTGAAGGTGTGGCTGGCTTAGCCGGTGTGATCAAAACAATCTTATGCCTCGAAAAGGGAGTCCTAACACCTGTTGTCGGATTCAAGACGTTGAATCCCAAGTTGCATCTCTCTGAGTGGCATATGGCTCTTCCCCTAGAGACAATGGCATGGCCAACTCAAGGACTTCGGCGTGCGAGTGTGAATTCGTTCGGCTTTGGAGGTTCTAATGCTCATATCATCCTTGATGATGCATTTCATTATTTACAATCGCGAGGCTTGTCTGGGAACCATGAGACAGTGGCTGCTATACATTCATGTGATCTTCCAGCACCGCCTGCTGCTCTCGCCAATGGCCATACTAACCATAAACAACTGTTTGTATTTTCTAGCCCAGACAAGGCAGGGTTACAAAGAATCGCTGAGTCTTACACGAAATCCCCTCCTCCAGAGAATGTTCGGCTTGACTTCCTTAGTTACACACTGTCATGTCGAAGAACTCACTTTGACCATCGCAGCTTCGTGGTATCAGACTCGCAACCGGATTTACTTAAATCGCTTGCACATGAATTGTCAACCTTCCCTCGTGTATCTGGACTCGGCAATGCAGCTCTCGTATTCACCGGCCAGGGCGCTCAGTGGATTGGAATGGGACGTGAGCTGACCTCCAATATGGTTTACAGATCTAGCGTCCTTAAATGCCAGGGCTATCTTAGATCGTTTGGGTGCGACTGGGATTTGCTGGATATGCTGTCAGGCACTTGCGTTCTCAGCTTTGACCGGCCGTTGTTCTCTCAGCCACTGTGCACTATTCTGCAAATTTCACTTGTCGATATGCTTTTCGCGTGGGGCTTGGTTCCTACCGCTGTGGTTGGACATTCATCAGGAGAAATTGGTCAGTGATACCCTATATATCCTTGGATTGTCGTCAACTTGCTGATCCAACTTAGTTGCTGCGTATGCAGCAGGCGCAATAACCCAACACGATGCCGTGAAGGTCGCTTATTACCGAGGATTGTATTCCGAAGACATCCCTCGTCGTCTCAAGAATTTTGAGGGGGGCATGATGGCGGCCGGAATCTCGGAAGAAGAGGCACAGGGTTATCTGGATCGCGAGATCTCTCAAAACGAAGTGGTCATAGGCTGTATCAACAGCCCATCTAGCGTTACCTTCTCAGGCGAGAGGAAGGCAATCGAGCATCTCGAGCTTATTCTCCGAAGAGACGGCAAGTTTGCTCGCAGGCTACGTGTAGACGTAGCATATCACTCGCCACAGATGCAAGTCGTCTCTTCCGATTTCCTACATTCCATTGGAAAGATAGCAACAAAGTCTACATTCAGATGTCCAATGTTCTCATCAGTAACTACTCAAAAGATATCTCACCCGCAAGATTTGAGCGCCTCCTACTGGGTCAAAAACATGTTAGGCTCCGTCAAATTCGCCGGTGCTGTGAAGAATATGATTTGCGGGCTAGCAACCCATCAAAATGGAGGAATAAGCATTATGAAAAAGGAGCAATTAGCGGCATTGGTTGAGATCGGACCATCCAAGACATTAAAGGGCCCACTCGACCAAATTCTAGCTGCAGTTGACCCAGAGCTTTCGCAAAATATCGTTTACACATCTATCTTACAATATGGGAAGAATGCTATGACAACTGCCCTTGAGGCTGCGGGTCATCTTTGGTGTAGTGGATGCCCGATTGACCTGGGGAAAGTTAATAGCGAAGGGGAAGATGAATTGAAACCACGGCAGGCTCTCACTATGCTTCCTCCTTATCCTTGGAATCATAAGACAAACTTTTGGCATGAATCAGAAGCCAACCGATCCGCAAGACTTAAACGCCAGCCTAGAACTGATCTGTTAGGGATTCCATATGATAATCAGAACCCCTTCGAGCCTCAATGGCGTAACTTTTTGGGGGTTACGGAGAACCCGTGGATTAAGGATCATATCATTACAGGAACCTGCCTTTATCCAGGAGCCGGAATTATTATCATGGTGCTCGAAGCAGCATGCCAGATGGTGGATGCCACAACTATCGCTGGCGTAGAATTTCAAGACGTGTTCTTTGAACGAGGACTAGTCATTCCAGCAGAAGGTAGTGCACTTGAAGTGTCACTAAATATCAGACCGCATGAAACCATCTCGTCTCGCTACTACTTCACGGTGTATTCCATGCCTGGTGGAGGCGGTTGGACTAAAAATGCCTATGGGATATTTTCACACATACCTCATTCTGCTAACGAGGTTGACTCGGCGGCATCACAGACTGAGTGGGAGGTCTTGAAATGCGAATATCACGATCTAAGTCAACTCCCGGCCAAACCCGTCAAAACGGCAAGCTTCTACGAAGGGCTTAAATCAATTGGATTGGAGTACGGGCCCCTTTTTACAAATTTAGATAACATTTTATCAATCGATTGTGCCGAGAGTGCCTCTGGGAGCGTCAAGATTCCTAACACCCGCAGCAGCATGCCGTACGAGTTCGAATATCCCAATTATATCCATCCAGCAACACTAGATGCAATGTTCCATTTAGTTTATGTGGCACTATCGCGAGGTGAAGATATGGAGGAGGCATCCATCCCCGTTCAGATCGACTATGCCTTTATATCAACGTCCTTGCCGTGTGGTGCGGGTGCAACATACGCTGGCATTTCACATTCAACCTCTACCAAGGACCGTATCTCTGCTGATCTTATATTCTCTGATCAGGAGTGGACTGGACCTAAGGTGCAGTTTCGAGGCATACAGCTTCGCAACGTCTCATCTCAGATGGCAAATAATAGCGAAACATCGTCGCCGACATTGGAACAGAAACAGGTCTCGCGTACAGCGCAGATACACTGGCTAGAAGATGTCGACTTCTTTGAAGGACCACTTGCGGCCAGTCGTATTGAAGCAGAGGCCTGCACTGCCTGCCCAGAAGCTGGCGTCCAAAATACAGTAGAGGCTTGTGCTGCTTGGCTGCGCCGACTGTGTCATAAGCACGCCGATTTGGATGTGGTGGTAATAGGCGCCGCCGATAAGGTAGAGGTTTTGCAACGCTTTGCACCAAATCATGACGACGACTGTACAACTTTTCGCTTCAAGAGCTGCACCGTCTTCGACCCTTGTGAAAAAGATCTTGATCAAGTCAAACAAGCCTTAGAACAAGAAGGAATTACTTGCCGCTATTCCAAATCAATAACAAGCGACGGGCCTGGTTCTTACGACCTTATTATCTCTGATATAGGCACAATTGACTTGGAAGATGGAACATTGAGTACATTGCGGTCCCTCCTACGGAAAGACGGTAGATTAGCATGCTTAGGACGGAGGTCCAAACTGAAATCATGCATGCAACTTTCGGAAACAAAGTTGATAAATGCTGGTTTCAGTAGATTTTCTCTGCATGTTCACAATACAGAAAATGCTTTCCTCGTCACCCAGTCTAACGAAAAGTCTGAGAAGACATTCGATATTGTGGAGGTATATCTTCTGCAGCCTGACGTTATTTCCAACGCTACGCAACATCTCATATCGAATCTGCAGCAGCAGCTAAAACTCGTGGGCCTAACCGCAAAGGTTGTGCTTCTAGAACAAGTCTCGGTCCTGAAGGATCAGACTGTAATATCACTATTGGAGATTGAACAGCCATTTGTGATGGACTGGACGGCTGAAAAGCTTGATCATTTTCGCACACTCGTTACATCCGCAAAATATGTCTTGTGGGTGTCCCGAGGCAATTCTTCGAATGCGGATCTCAACTCACTGCAGTTCGCACCAACAACCGGACTCCTCCGAACGATTCGAGTTGAACAATCTAACACTATCCTTCCACATCTTGATCTGTCTCGAGACTTGGATCTGCAGCATGCAGCTTCTCTCATATACAATGTGCTGAAGTCTACATTCGATACTACCTCATCATCAAAGAGCAATGAAATGGAATATGTAGAACGGGACGGGGATTTGCTTATACCACGTTTAACGAAGAGAAGCTTCTTAGATCGTTTCTTGGCCATGCCGCTGCCGAGTGCAGGAAAAGTAGATTATCCAAATGGTCATGATTTGAGGGATAATAGCCGATCAAACTTCGGACCGGATCCAGCAGATATGGACCTCATCGAAGGTATCGAACAGGACGACATTGTCATCCGTCCAGTCTTTGCAGCTATCGATGTTGGAAGGCGACAGATCTCTTCTCATCACGCTAGGTTGGATGCAATAGTAGGCACTGTTACCAAACTAGGATCGATGGCATCGGGTCTTCAACTAGGTCAAAGCGTTCTTGCCTTTCATCCAATAGTTGCCGAAAAGCAAATCAAGGTCCAGGAATCCCATATCTGTGCGTTGCCCAACATATTCAGTGCACCTCTTGCGGCCTATGTTTCCTGGAGTATTGCCGCAGCATGGCATGTGCTCTTCCACGTCACTCGACTCAAGCGAGGAGATCGCATTCTCATCTACGTAACATCTAATCCATTGACCTACTTTCTCGTAAAGCTTGCGGAGCATCATTTTGGAGCCGATGTTTTTCTTGTCATCAATTCGGAGAACGAGCAGCGGTTGTGGCAAAGCATGGGAGACATGGCTCCTAGATGTATTGTTGACGCTGGAAGTTCGACCTTAGGACAGCGTATCCTTAGAGCAACAGGTGACGTTGGTGTTAAATTCGTCATCACCACTTACCATGGCATTGCATTTAACCATCTGGCTTCATGTATCGCTGAGGATGGACATCTCGTTGATCTAGGCGGGAAGATACAATTGCCAGACTTCCCGCGCACATTTTTCCAACAAAACGTAAATATTTCTTGTGTAGATCTCAGACGAATGAAAGCCGCGACGCTCTGTGGCCTATTGACGGAGGCATTGCAGCACGTGGATACCGAGCTTCTGCGTGGACTACCTGAACCAGAGATCCAACATATTGCAGAGTTTGACGAGTTGCTCGCGGATGTGCGAAGAGAAGGTCAAAGCAACACGTTGGTTTTTTCGCTCGAAGATCCTGCAGTATTCACGTCTCACTCATCGGAGCCTGCTGCTGCGAGGTTGAATCCACGAGGGACATATATTTTATCGGGTGGTCTTGGAGCTCTGGGGCTGTCCATCGCCGATCATCTTGTCAGCTATGGTGCTCGACACTTGCTGTTTTTGTCACGCTCCGGCCCTTCTTCTTCTTTACAGAAGGCTGCCTTACAGACTTTACGTGATCGGGGGTGCAAAATTGACAGCTTGAATTGCGATATTGCAAACGGAGATCAAGTAGAAAAGGTAGCGATGGCCTGCAGAGAAAACTGCTGGCACATCACAGGCGTCATACAATGTGCAATGGTTCTTCAGGTTCGTATTCCATCACCAGTCCTCGTTTCTGTTGACTTGCTCGAGACTCTAACAACTATTACAGGATTCTATTTTTGAAAACATGACCATCGAGAAATGGCGATACGCAACGAACCCCAAGATTAAGGGATCGTGGAACCTGCACCTCCATATTCCTTCCGAACATCTTGAATTCTTCATCACTTTGTCGTCGATGTCCGCCATAATCGGTAATAGTGCACAGGCGAACTATTGTGCTGGAAATTCCTACGAAGATGCTCTAGCCCATTACCGCCATAATCTTGGCCTACCTGCAACCAGTCTCAACATTGGGTTGGTAACAGACACCAGTCACTTCCACTCTGAACATACGATTGAGAACCATCTCAAGAAATTTGGGCACCTAGCTCCAATTTCAGTAACCTTGGACGAGTTGCTAATTTGTCTCGAAGCTATACTGACCCGCCAGACGGCCATCGGGCAACCCATACCACCCCAACTTCTTGTTGGCGTATCAGACCAAATTCCTCGACACAGGGATTTAGGTCCTCTGTGGTCAAACGATCGGAAATTTGATCATCGTATCCAAGAGACGAAACAGGATGAGAAAGAACTAGAGCTCGATACTAAGGCGTGTCTGCGAGCGTCCAAATCAGTCTCTCAAGCTTTGGCAGTTGTTGAAGGTTCTTTGCGGAAGAGAGTAGCCGCTTCGATAACCGGTCTTCCTGAAGACATTGATGTCAACAAACCACTTTATGCTTTTGGATGTAAGTGGAATTTATCCTTCCCGTGCCTTTATTGTTTAATGACGTGGTTCGCAGTTGATTCCCTCAAAGCGATGGAGGCCCGAAACTGGATACAACGTGAGTTGAAGTGTGGTATATCGGTATTTGACATAATGAGCCCTATGCCATTAAAAGAACTCGCGCTTCAGATTGTTACGAAAAGCCCTTTCACGCCGACCATGATTGCTAAGGAAGTCAGTAAGTTAAACACAAGGACTGGGTGTAGTTCCCGATGACTAACCGATACCAAGAGGATTATACTTCTTAGAAGGTAGGTATGATGTAGAAGGAATATGATTAATTTAGGTGAAAGATAGGGAGCTCAGGTCTTCAGACTCGAAATAGTAACTTCGCACTCTACTTCGCACTCTACTTCGCACTCTAGATAGTTTTTAAAAATTATACGTTGCCTTATATTTATCATCAATGATGTAAGCTCTCCTATCTTTAACGAGGTATTATATTATAACGGGAGTAATATAAATAAATTCTATACTTGAGATGGGTTCCCCTGATAGATATGATAGATAGGGCTGCTCGCTTACATGACAGGGAGGGGAAATAAAGCCAACAGAGTTCGAGAAGAGATAGGAGCAACCACTGCTGAAATTAAGCATTATCCGTGGCCCTAGGATCCTAGAGCGGACTCCGGGTTCAAAAGAGGAAGACACGGAGTAGCAAATGTGCCATTTTCCGTGCCAAGTAGTACAAGATTGACACGTGTACTATTCGACCATAAACTAAAAAAAAGGGCGGGATGACCAGTATAATGAGTTCTATTCCTATCTTCTGGATCCTAGTGGCAGTGTATCTTCCTCTTGGCTCACCTGGGTATCACACACTAAAATGAGCTGGATAATAATCAACTTTATGCTGGATACATAGATAGGGCAGCTCGCGACCTCAGTTTGGTGTAGTACCTCTCCTAAGACGCTGCTTACACGTAAATGCCATTATTACAGTTACCGACCACAATTATTAGTCCTTCCGAAATTAACCCGGAAAAGCCCATATCTTAAATATATTATAGTTATGTAAGTACTTATTTAATAGCTTAGATTTTTTGTATTATAATAGAAAAATAGTCTATCTCTAATCTATTAAAATATCTATTTACT
>JAJONI010001797.1:0-10245 GCA_022190145.1 Pezicula rhizophila | reverse complement strand
TAGTTAACATAAGATTTAGTAAGATTCTCAAGGTAAGCGCCTAAGTTGCTCAAATCAGCAAAACAAGACTATCACAAAGTGCGGAAGTGTTTTAAGATCAAAAACAACAACACAATACACTATATATGTAAGACAGTCATGTTATGAAACAATTTAAACAGTGCACAAACTCCAAGGGTTTTGATTGCCCTTATAGACAATTACCTGCAAACCCAAACTAAGTTTTTACCAACTACAAGAATTGAGAACAATACTATCACAATGTCTTTCAAGATATACAGTCCCCAAACTACCGCCACCACTCCCGCTCCTCCTTCCAGCACCAGCAGTTAATGTCAGAGTTAGAGCAGGTAATGCATCTACAACAGTTATCGAAACCTCGTCAGCGTCAGAAAGAAGTGATAGAGCAAGCCCCTTCTTTAAAACGTGGATGATCATGACAACTACCTTCAGCATAGATAGTAGTAATAGGATCTGCAAGAGTATTCCAATTATTCATCTCTTTACTCCCAGTATATGACAACGACACATTTCCCAGGACAACATTCTCAGGAAACGGACTATAAGCAGTAGCATTAGCCAAATAGCCAGCGAAAAATCTGTATCGTTTGAAGTCTAGGATATTATTGTGTTCTGCGTGTATGGAGAAGTTGCTTCAACGGAGTTCATAGGTGTTTGATTGAGGAATATCTATCTGTCTTAGATATGACACAATCCACCGGAATAGATACTACTTTCATTCATCAAAGCACCAGCATGAGTAATGACCATCTTCCTGATTCGTACAACCAACAGAACGACCTAGAAAATATCGTATCAAAGATTCAAACCTCCTTCTCATCAGTTTCTTGAACTCCACGTAGGACTGTAGTCATCAAACCCACTTCTCGTATGCCACTCACTCCACTGCATACTCATCTAGCGCTACAAGATCAAATATCAACAAGAATGTTGTTGGTCGCTGCTTTACAGATCTTGACATCTAGGAATTGTATCTCGACATACAGGCGACGGACTACCTGGTTAGCCTTCAGGGATGTTAAGTCGAAGGTACTCGCCTAGAACATAGTTTCTTATGATCGATCACATCCGAGATTTCCAATTCAAAGACGGATAGTGAAATGCTGATTTACTTACTACTACTACCACAGCGAGGATCGCAAAAAGCCAGCCACTTTTTTCCTTAAGATGAGACAGAGAATGTTCAGATGGATTTCAGTCATGTTCGAATCCCCAAGATGCTAGGGAATCTGGATCATCGAGTACTGAGATGAAATAGCTGTCGTAATAAGGGCTTTACGAGCTGCATAGGTAAGTGGCCAAGAGGAAAGAAATGCTATTTGTGTACATCATTGTATAAGTCACGCCAATAATGACCTCTAAAGCTTATAGAGTACCTATCGAATGTTACCCGCAAATAGCTCGCTTACACTCGTTTATCAGTTACAGAGAATAGGGGCGAATAGGTGGCTTAGCAATCACACCTTCACTTAACTTCAGTAACTCACTTCCGAAGCAAAATAACCTCTTATGTGGCGACTATCATAAATCCGAAGAATGCGCCTCGATAGTTGACCGATCGGATTGGCTTGGGAATCATGGTGGTGGATGGAGCATGGGGGATTAAAGGCATTATTAGTGTGGTTGATGACCGTTTTTGCCATATTTATGAATAGGCATTGATGATCAATCAATTTCATTGACAGATGTGTTGGATTGCTAATGTGCTTGCTACATTTTTTGTGCGTTTCTGAATTTGCTACTTGAATTTCGTACAATCCTTATCTTGACTAGTTTGATTTGGATAACTTGAATTAATTGAGTGAGGTATCTCCTCTATTGTCATTAGCCCTTTTGCTGTTATTTCCAACCTGAATAACTATATACACTACTCACAGCTTGTTTCCACAGAGCTGGAGCTCACCTTGTTTCTATACCGCGAACCATATCTTGTGCAGCATCCGTAATTCGATCCAGAGTGTCTCCAACAAATTACTAACTGGACCTTCTGGTAAAAAAGTCTCCCACAGGAGAATACGTAGTGCGACCATTCCAGAAAGTCCTCGCAGAAAGTGTTGTCTCTCCAATTATCTTGAGTTATAGGTCAGGGCCGTTCTCAACACTCAAATGCTGGTTTACATACTCACCTGTTGTGCCGATTCTTGCTAATATTCGGGAGTATATTCCATGAAGTCCCAGTGACACGGACGGCCATACTGTCTATCATTGTTCACCAAATCAGAGGGGAATTACCGGTGTGAATCAGCTCTGAGCTTCTGAAATAGATTAGCCACAAAACATAAGCTGCTAAGATTGATTTCTGGAGAAGGGACATCTACATACCTCTAGAGGCATTGACAAGTGCATTGTAGGTATCTGGTGTAACAGTAGCGAAGCTCATTCTGCAATTTGAGATGCGCTCCCCTAGAGCATTGGTCGTAGAAAGCAGAGCAGTGTAGTAGTGGGATCTTTGGGGTAGTTACTGCTGAATAGCCAGGAGCAATTAAGCACGGCAAAGCGATTGCAAGCAATAGTAGGAGATGCATAATTGCTTGGACGAAAGTCAATTTTTCTAATACAAGTCAGCTCATGAATGACATAGATCTTTTGGAATGTGCTTGCACGCAATTTGTATAGGCGTCGGTAAAATATACCATGCTGCGAGATGCCGCGCTGTATAGTAGGGAGGGAGACGACTCGGACTCGTATTCTTTTGGAAGTCTCGATAACGAGCAATAACAGTGTGTGCCAGAGATGAGCGTCCTAAAGTAGCCATAGGATCGACATTACATATGCTGGTGTCCTAGTTCTTGGTCTTAATGAGTATATGAAGCTGGAAGCCTGCAAAGAGGGGAGGAAATCGAGGATTATACTTACAATTTTGAGTGTTAAGAGCTCCGGGCGTGTCTGGTCCCACTGAGATGTTCTGAACTGAACTTGTGCATAGAGTCTGGAAGAGCGTTGAGAGCAGTCATCCAGCTGGCACACTGCTAATAGTTGGTGTGGTGGGAGATCTGGTTTAAGATGGGTCTGGAGACATAATTAAAGGTTGAAGAGGGATAGTCTGCTTGGGTACAACAGTGGTATTGACGAGCAGACTAGAGGAAAGAGGGAAGTGGCACTGAACAGTACAGAACTTTCGGACCTACCTTGGTTGGATCAAATTCTGCCGGGAGGTAGGCCTAATTCGGAAACGTGACTTCCATCATACGAAGTACTTCGTAGCTCTTTCTGTATTGGCCGTGGCCGTTGCAAAACTAGACGTCCTCGCTTCTACAACACCAAGCATGTGTGCCAAAAGGAGGGAATAGTCCTCTCCTGAAAAAATATGAATAGTTGAATAGATCAATACATTGAAGCTACACCAACTAAACTTAAATGCTATGCAATGCAATGCTATGCTATGCTACGCTAACAGCACTCCGATATTCCAAGTTTTATTTGTAACGTCTACCTCATTTGCGTTTTCATTTCCTATTTCTCCAATCATATCCTAGCCATCCTTCCCTTACCTGTTATGCTAAATCATTAAAAACAAAACGTATAAATATATATATTCATCAGATGTCTGCTTCTGGAATTTCTGATTGCCGGCACCGGTACTGTTGGTGTCCCTTGAAGCGGTAGTACACCTCATCGGAGTGCGGTTTTCACGAGTGAAGGGAAAAGCTTCCTTCGCAAGGTCCGTTTAGTCTCCGAGGGCCGTGGCGACAATTATGTGCGATCTCGGAGGAGACGATGAGTGGGACCGTAGAGATGATCGACCCACCGAGGCTTCAGAACTGGCGAGGAAAGCCAGGAACTCTGGCCTATACATGACCTCGATAATCGATCCCATTAGTACAGATGTTTTGTGTCCTCGGCTAGGAGCCAGGGGCACCGTTCTCTTGTTCACCTAAACGGCAAATCGCTGTTGCTCATCCCCAAATCTCCAGGATCGTGATGGTGTAATGCTCCATTGGCATTCACAAAATCCGGTATACTTCTTGGGATTCCCGTGCTACTCATACCACCAAAACTACTTCCACTGCCTTGCCTGATAGGAGGTCTAGGTCTTCCAATACCCATGTGATGATTCCCATCAGCTTTGAAGTCATTGTTAAATGTATTAGGGCCTGGACTTCCGTTTGACATTGCATTATTTTGAGAAAGATCTGGGAAGCTGAATTCTGACATGCCCGGGTATTCCATAGTAGATGTCATCATTGGTGGGGTGAAAGGGGAATTATCACCACCACCGTGAGAATCCGTTGACGGCGTGGAGAGGTCATCCAAACGTTTATTTTCGTACATGTTAGACAGACCGTGACTTGGAAGGGGCATTTTAAATTCGCTTGTCATTGGGCCACCGTTGTTTGCCATGTTCTTGTATTCATTATTGATCTCGTTGTAGTCGCCACCAGTGTTGTGCATGCCTGTGGGGACTCCCATTCCGGCGTTGCCAAACCCATCGAAGATATCAATATCTGCCATTTGGTTTGGCTTGTCTGGGACTGTTTGTAGCATGGGGTTAACAAGTCGCGGTAGTACATCATGGACCTTCGAGAGGAGAAGTGGGAGGAAGCGATGATCGCCGCGGCGCAAGACCGAGAGCAGAGTCATGAATTGATGAAGATAATCGCGGGGGCCGAGAGAGAATGGATCAGGGTTTGGGGGAAGGAGTGACAGGACGTCTGTGAGTGAGCAAGCCACATCGAATAGTTTCTCAATCTGTAGAAAATCAGCAATGCATAACGAAAACAAAGAAATTACTACTTACAAGGCCAAGTCCGTGAACCTCCATACTCTGTTGAGAAAATTGAGAGGTCATTGAGACGAGATCTCTGGCAATTTCAACAGGATACTGGAATGTCATGCTTGGATCCTCATGATTAGAACTCAAGCAGCCATTTTGAATGCTCAATTGCCAGACCATTGTACGAAGCCATTGCTGGCTTGTCCTTAAGTCAGCAGTCTGGTTCTCAGTTGCATTCAGATATGTAGGCAAAGCGTCGGAAAGTTGTTTCTGTAGGGCTGCGAGATATGATGGCGAGCAATCTGTTCGTGTCTTATTCCATAGAGCGACAAATCCATCGTCGAATGGCCGGAACAGAGTGACCAGGTGGATGAATCCATGTATGTGATGTGATTGAGTATCAGAAGGATCGTCAGCTTGTTGTGGGAGTGTTATTGTCGCTTGAAGAGAGAGAGGTCGGTGGCGTTGAAGTGCGTATGCTCTGTGAATTATTAGCATCAGGCTGGTAAGTGAAGAATTTGAGGAAAAGGGTACCTTTCAGTCACAAACAGGAGCCAGTATAGTCTTCGTCGCCTCGACGATTCAATAACATCGTATTGTAAGTATGTCTCCTCCTTTTGCATCCCTAAGATATGGGCTAGTGTTGTCGCCTCGCGCAAATGGAACCAAGCTTTGTTGTGTAGGTCGAGTCCAAAATAACATCCGAATAGGAAAAAACTTGTCACCAAACTGCTCAGCGTTGGGGATTCGAGATGATCGTATGATTTCCTGACGCGCAGAGTCTCCTCCATCAGCATTGTCCCCGAAACTAAATTTGCTCCAGGCAGCGCGTCGAGTCCCAATGGATCACCTGGTATGCCCATTCCCGGTTGAATCATCATAAACGCGCATAACGAAGTCATCAAACAGTATGTATCGACGTTCTGATCCGCGTACAACGCCTGCTGTTCCAGCCTCCCTCGGTGCAGAATTGGCATCGTAGGATACATATTATCGAAGAAAAACGCGATACATTCCTTGATCATCTCGGCCGTGAGGAGGCCTGGCGTAGGTGCCAATGTCGGGCTACATGGTGGGCTATGGATTCCGTTGAGTCGATTCGCGACTTTAGATGAGAGTGTGGTCTGTCGTTGGGTCTCGCGGAGTTCGCTGATCACCTTCGCTCTCGATCCCTTTGGTCCCTTTTTCTGCGGTATCGCATGGTATGTACACGATAGCTGCGCAGAGGAACAATTGCGGCACGGGTTCACACCGTCGCACTTCACTTTTCGACGATGGCAGGCGTCACAGGCCCTCTTCACCGACGTCGACATGGTTTCCGACTGTTGTCGATATATTTTGCAACCAAGACCCGCTCTCTGAGACAATGTCCTCGATACGAGGTTGAATTTCTCGATGGCGTCAGGTTTGGATGTGGCAGTTCGGGATGTACTGTCGCACAGCGTATATGGGGTAGTGGAGTTGCGATGATGTTCGTGGAGAGTCGCCTGGAGTACTTATTCGGTCCGTATATTTGATGCTGGCGGAGACAATGAACTCATTTCACGAAATGCGGGGATGAGGCAGAGGGTGTCGTAGAAAGCCCTGGTGGGCGAAGCGTGCACTCGGCGGTATTATTTTGGGGGGTAGCGGCTGAAGGTGGAAACAATGGTGTTGGTATGACCTTGGGGGTCAGGATGTATGTATGTGGACGAAGGTGGGATGAAATGTTGGGGAGGGGATTTTGGATATGTTGTTGACGGCGATGAGGATGAGGATGATGAGTAGTAGAAGAAGACGAGAAGAAGGCGGCGACGGTAGCGGCGACGGTAACGACGACGACGACCGACGACGACAGGCGGTTGATGGTAGTAGAGTAAGGAGACTATTTGCAACGCCTTGTAGGTAATTGAAATTGGAGGCAGCGCAAGTTGCACTGTAACGTTCCGGCTCACGAGAGCGGGAGAGCGATGGGTGTGGTGCTGGGAAGATGCTGCTAGAGGATATGGAAATCGGAACGGGGGCAGCGAGGACTGGCATGCGCCTATTTTATTGGCTGATGAGTCCGGACTACAAGTTTCTCGGTGTGCTTTAGCAGGGTCAAGTCAGCATTACTCAGGTATTGTAGGCAAACTGGAGCTGGGCCTTATGACATGAGCAACCGGCTGAGCAAGGAAAGTCAGCGCATCGTATTATTTGACGCCACAGGAACACAGGAGACGGCACAAAATCAGGTCACATCCTCTTGCTTCCTAAGGTTCCTTCTCTCCAAAAGACAAACTCCCTCAACAAAGTCTACATTGTATGTACTGTACTTCATTCTACAAGATTGGGTAAACTAGGTACGGTAATAATAATACTTTCCTTCCAAATACCGAGGTAAAGCTAGGTGAAGTACCGACTGTGCCACTAAGCCACATTCCTCATCCTACTGGCACAACTTTTCTCTCATTGCAGTATTATTGACCAGAATGCCCTGCTCGAGTTTTTTTTGGCCTCAAAAGGGTCAGTCGCCGGAGTCAGGGCCTATATCCAATCGGAGGTCTGTAACCGATGTAACGGTCTGAATGAGGTTTGGTTTTGTTCTGGTTCAGATCCAAGCGAAGCCAATCCCTCGAAACACAGCGCTTCTTCGTGTCTTCTGCCGTTCTTCCATGCCCTCTCCCCTTCCTTCCCTTCTGTCAGGGCCTCCAACACGTTTGGTTCATCATTTATGCGCTGGTGTGGCCGTAATTGGTTGGTAGGGTGCAGCAGTTGGCTCCATGCCGTTGGTACAGTTGCATGCACTCACACGACTCATCAAATACCTTGGTACGAAACTCTATATATGGAGGGGTGGGAGTTTTAGACGACCTTGATGGGATGACATGACGAGCAGTTGGAGGCGACGAGCAACCAAGATGAGCGAAAAGACTGCATCATCTCGCACCTTGCACCTCGCACTACATACCGAATCCTGATTGAAAGTAGCATGAATATTCAATAATAACAATTAACAACGCCTCTTAAGAAATGCCAACTTGGCAAAGTTCATGCCCAGCTCGGTAGATTATCTCAGTACGGCAACGAGAAATCTCAAAAATAATTAAAGTCTCTTACACCCGGTTTCGAAGGCCTCCCGTCGCCAGCACAACTTCGTCACCGACTGGCAGAATCGCAAAATGCACAAGAATAGGACTCCAAATCCGTTGCTTATACAGTAAGGGAGGGTTGAGCGAACGGTAACATTATGCAAAAAGCTTCTTTTCCATCGAATGCGTTCTTACGTGTTCGGTCATATGGAGTGAGGACCTCCTGCTCCCGTACCTATTTGAGCCTGAGTCAAGGGGATTCCCAGCTTCCCATCTTCCCATCGGCGTTAGGCTCTACGGATTTATAAGTGCTACCGGTAGTCCTACAGTAGTGTTTCCCAAATTCCACAAGTGCAGAAATACCTACTACGTAGTTCAGCCACCAACATCACATGACACGGTATTAAAGGGCATGAAACTGCCACCGCCATTGCACGCCAATGATTTCCCGGTTGAGGACATAGAAAAGGGCCGATTCAAAGATCTTTCTCCAGCAGAAACTCCCGCAACACAAGAGTGCGGAGATGAGGAGTTAAGTTTGAGGGGGTGAACTGCGGAGGGAATCACGCACGCATATGATCAAAGTTTGGAGTCTTTACCTTACTGAATGCATGCGTAGTCCCGTGCTTCTGGCAAGCCGTGATCTTTCGGCTTTCAGTTCTTATTGGGATACTTTGTATGTACTTCGTATGTACTTCGTATGTGAGAGAGTCTCTGCCCAAAAGCAAGTGCTTTTTCCGTAGCGTTGTAGTAAACATATGGGATTTATCTATGTCGTATCCCGTGCCTTTTCTCGATTTGTCATTTTCGGCTTTCATTGGCAGTGCACCAGCATATCTAGTATCCAGGCCCCCTTTCACGTGTGCTCAGATAGAAAAATGAATAATTCCTACTGCTTTCAGTTTTAAACGGAATTTATCCATTTCCTTCTCCATCTTCAAACCTAACTTTCATTTCCTTTTTAGGTCAAAAAAAAAACTGCCGGGCTTTACTATATATATATCAAGCGCCTAGCTATAGGGCCCTCGAGGGCTAAGAGTCTATGTTAGGTCTAGACGCCAAAAGCCAGTCAGGGGACAATACACCTTACCGCAACACTAGACACATAATTCGTCAGGAATATCCAACATCTTCCTATACCACCACACTTATCTCCTCCATTTCCCGTTCGAGAATTCAAAAAAGAACGTATTCAGACACACCAAGAACCAAGACCGCCGCAAACACCAAACCCCAATCTCTGTCAAGCCCTCTGTTCATCTCCTCATCGAGTCCATCTCACAACACCATTACCCCAAGATTGGCTTCATCCCCACCTCTACCCCAGACCAGATCAACTTTTCACATGCACAGGAATAGGATCGAGCCATTGATATCAGGGGGTCCAAAGCACGCAATTCACCCCGCCACGCAAGGCTGCAGCCACTTACATGCCTAGTAAAGAAGGATCTGGTTATCGCTTCCTTCAGGACGAAGAGGCTGGGGGTCGTTGTTCAGGAGTCGTACGGCCGTATGTATCAAGTGCATCATTGGGTACCTGCTGTACTTACGTACAGGTACTTAGCGAGCGTTGTTGGGGAGAAAGTCAATTTTTATGATGATTCGCCAGCTTGTTGCTGATACTTTTTGCTGTGAGTGACTTAGAGAGGAAAATTGAGATCGAGATCGAGATGAAGAACGAGTTTGAAGAGACTACACCTTAGTCTCCTTAGAATGCGGTTGTGCCCCAACTCTGTGATGTACGGCTGATGTAATTGCACATCAAGAACTCAATAGCGGTCAGTCAATAGCGCAACTTCCACAACTAAATACCACAAATTCACCTCAAAATATCATGTGGCCCTAAATAATAATCATGCGCATGCTTGAGTCTGTACAATTTAAGTGAGTTACTCAAGCCAATTAAGTAATTCTGCAACTTCATACGAAGTATTAGCACATTTTTAGCACTACCGATAAAACTCGTCAATACATATTCAACTCTTCCTCCTTTAACAATTAGCATACATCTAAAGTATTGTAGACAATGAGTCTAGAGGGAATGTAGACCCTTCATTGGTTGAACGAGTACATCCAGAATGCATCAGCAGATGAAAGAGTAATGATATGTGCTTTGATGGCGAGGAGGGGTACGAGCTTTGGGTGCTTTGTACTAGTAGTAAGTGGGACAAGAGCTTGTTTAGCTATAGCGATAATATGGCTTACTAGAATAAAATATACGTATAGAATAACAACAAGGGAACAAATAACAACATATATCGAAACCCCTCCTAAGCGGCACAAAAAGCAATTAATTTAAAGAGTATCTCTTCGGCTGTATTCAGTAGGGACAATCAGAGAACTAGACCTATTGATGCATCTCGAAGTTCTGAAAATGCTCGGTAAGGATCTGGTAACTCTTTGTTTTGATGTTGTATAGCTAGGATATATCTATATTCCGCACATCTTTGAAATAGTTGT
>JAJONI010001796.1:0-10258 GCA_022190145.1 Pezicula rhizophila | reverse complement strand
TTCTTATCCTAGAGTTACTTTTATTTCTATAATAGATAGAATCTTATACCTTTAAGTACAGATCTTTTAAAGATTCTTAATAGAAGATAGATTAGGAGACTATACAAGGTGAAGAAACATATTTGATTCTTATCTCATCTGCATTTATTGGTTTGCCATCGTCTAAGCCATTCTTCCGCACTTTTGTTTCTTCATCATCATATCATATATGTACACACACCCAAGACAGTCGGAACGCCCAAAAGCCATGTCCCATGTTTTGTGACATCTAAGCGCTATATGGAAATGCTTTTGCTGAACCCAATATGCTCCGTTATAAATCCTCGAACTCCGTAGCATGCAAATATTCAAAGAAAATATATTCTCACAGAGAGATGCGGAACGTTCCCCACTCCAAGATGCCCAAGCCAACAAATTCAAGCCATCCCATCCCGGCTATCGATATGAAGACTAGGGTAAGCAGAGACCAAGGAACGTGGTTTGCACTGCTCTGGTTTGCAGAACTACGCTTGCTTGGCGTGGAGGATGGCGAAACGGCTCCTGTTGATGTTGGTAAGGATGCTACGCTCGTACCGGTGGACGTTTGTAGGTGTACTTGGCCACTGTGCAGTGGGGCTGTCGAATTGGCGGCCAGAAGTCCTTGCATCACTTCCAATGCACTCATTTGCTGACCAACACCTACACTACCATCAAAACCCCCAACATACCATCTCTGACCACAGGTCTCACCATCATTACTGAAGCCATTCGCCGGCCCAGAACAAGCTTGTGCTGCAGCTGAAGCGCTGGTTTGCAGAACAGTAGTGACGGCATCAGTGGCGAATGGGGCCATCAATGTTGTTGACCACATGAAACGCGAAAGATATGCCTTGAAAGAGAACTGGTCGTTATCGCAGGTGTTGACCGTCTCACAGGCATTTTCGTACATTATATCTGTGCTGTTGTCATATGGGGAGAAGAAGTTGATTGATGAATTCAAGAAGCCTTGGGTGCGTTCTTCCCAAACAGAAGAGGCGTTGGTATAGTTGTACATCACTGCTGCGCCGTACATGTAGATTCCGTTGCTGTAAGTCCAGGTGATGGGGTTTATGGTGGTGCAGTTCTCGGTATCACTTGAGCCATCGTATACGTGGTACGAAGAGTCAATGAAACCAGAGTTCACGGTCCAATCATAGACTTTGTTTGCCCAGTCAACATACGTCTGGTTGCCTGTAAATCGTGCGAGTCTAGCAGACAACTGAAAGAAAGCACCATTCGAAACGGAATTCTTGTAGTTGTATCCATTATTGAAGCTAAAGATCTGCCATTTCAAACCTCCACCGCACGTTGCCGTATCCCATCTTGCAGCTTGTGTGTTCCATAGATTCTCGGTAAGTTCGACCCAGGAATAGGGAGAGAGCGAGGTGTCGGGTTGAGGGTAATCTTTTTCTGCAGCAGACATAGTCGCAAAGCCCCAAAATGCTTGATCATCGTTACCCTCATCCTTTTGGTGGTTCGGCATCATGTAATCGTAATCTGGACCAACTTGGGAGAGGAGGGCCTGGGTTGTTATGTTGTTGTAAGTGTCATCGCCGGTGTAATGGTAATAGTCAAGCATCGCACCCCAGAGAGCTCCTGCTTCCCACTGGTTTTGGTCAGCTTCTTTTCTATGAACTCCAGATCTTGTTATCAGGGACGGGGGGTGGTTTACCCAGTAGTATGGTGATGGAAGGACTGCAATTGTGGACGGAGTATTTGTGACATTGCCCGTGTAATATTTCAACAGGCCGTAGGCGACGATGCTTGTTGCATTGCGGATAGAAACTACAGAATGGGCAATGTTATTATGAAACGTATATCCTCATGATTTTGCAAAGTCGCATACCTGGATCGGTGACGTCGAGGGAAATTGCCGAAGCCGTATGACCTGTAATTACAGCGCATGCAATCAAAGCACTTGTGAACTTCATCTTGCCGGTTGAAGTGTTCTGGATATTATCGCGGAGTCGTGGTCATAATGTTGAAATGGAAGGATTGGGTGTATACTTGTTGTGTAGGAGGAGAAAACAAAAGAAGGTGAAAGAGGATGGGGGAGAGAAAGAGAGAGGGAGAGAGAGAGAGAGAGAGAGAGTGTGTGTGTGTGTGTGCATGAATAATGGGGAAATTCAAGTTCAGATGAACATCTCTGATCATCCCTCATCCCCCCCCGGAATATTATAAACAGATCTGCGTTACTGTATCTGCGTTATCTGCGCCATCTGCGCCATCCCGCCCTACTTACAGGGGTTCCCTGCAAAGGATGATGAGATGTTTCTCTTCCCCACCACTCAGGGCTGTGTTCCTGAATGGAAACGCTAACTCGGGCGCAGCTTAGCTTGTTTCGTCTCGAGTCAAAGGGCGCTCTGAAGGCGCCGTTCCCACATGGCCTTTTGAAACTTTTCGAAACAACGTGCCCCCTGTCCGCTCCGGAAAAGGAAAGGGGGAATCGTTGGTACAGTACATACATACTACTTTCTATTCTGCATCTACTCTGCATCTACTCTGCACTCTGTAAGGAAAAAGGTACAGACGCGCGCTTTCTTCCCAATCCTTCCCAGCAAACCAACTTTGGTCGGCGGCTGATGATGATGCATTCCCGCCAGCTTGGAAAGACCAACCCGAAGTTCGGGGTATGCAGCACAAGCGCTAGGCTTTCTTGGCAGGGGCACACTATACCTACCTACAACTTCGAGTGTCGGCCGCTCGACAGAGCACACAGCTTTGGTTTACAATGTTAGCGGGAGGAGAATGGAATACAAACGCTCGCCGTGTGAGAACTTTGTATCAGCAACATCTATATGACTTAGTCTGGGACAGTGTAACATTTTTTGATTAAAAGCTGCCTTAAGGTTGGCTCGTCAGCATTGTGGTCGGATCATGATTTCTAAAAACCGAGTCGTTATGAAATATTTTGGAAAATAGTTGATCAGGGGAGTGAGTAGCCTACGAGGAAGCTACCTCAAGTAAGGTCTTCTAGTATGGGTGAGTCTATAATTGGGAGGTTGCAAAGGAAAAGGGTTGGGTAAGTGGCTCGCTAAGATACTGTAAATATCGCCAACCCTTGAAAATAAAGAGAGAAATAATAGATCATCGACATAAACAACCTACAATCAACACTTTAAGCCTGCAGAAGTTCCAGAGGGAGATGATTTCCTTTTTATGTCATCAAGAGACGGTCTGTGTGAATCGAGGATCAATAGAAGCAGTTCCAAAACAATATATCCATATCAATTTTCGATAAGAGAATGAATAAAAAGTCCCACATAGACGTACTCACTTAAACAGCCTAACTACAAAAGACAACTGCCATCAAACAGAGAGTCATAAGGTCATAAAGGGCACCGCTCATTACCCTGAACATTAAGCAATCTCCTTCCCTTTCCCCTTCCCCTCCTCCGGAGTCCAAAGTTCCAAAAGCTTCTTCACAACCTCATCACTACGTTTAATATCCACCTGAATCTTAATAACATCCTCTTTCTCGGTACCACTGTCACTATCACTATCACTACCCTTGAGAGCCGACCTCCTTGACCTCCTTGCTCTCTCCTTCTGAAACTTTCTCAGCTTCCTTCTAACAATACCAACACTGGCTTCACTATCACTGCTATCATAACCACTACTAGAACTAACAGAGCTGCTTCTACCTCTCTTTACCATTTTGGGTGGAAATACAGGCGGAGGGTGAGGCGGGTACGGAGGTACATAAATAGTGGGACCTGGCGGTGGAGCGCCGGGGTTTTTCATCAACTGTTGATACAAGTCTTGAGCCTTGCACTCCCGTTTTGGCATGCGCTTCGCAATGAGGTGCATCTTGGCTGCCCTCTCGCCTGCGGGACCACGTCTGATGAATCCCAAGTCAATATACTCACCAGCCTCATCAAATAGGGAGATCTCGGCCCAGGTCCAGTTGAAACGATTGTCTCTTTCACCTTTCTGTAATTCATCCATGAGGCGTGTCACTTGTGCATCTTGGTCTTGGTTTAGACGGAGCTTAGATGTCATTACGTTGCATCCGCGATGCTCTGCGTTCACAAGATGTTGTACGATGGCTGCGTGGTCCGTTGCTTCTTGAGTAATCGAGACACAGCGCCAGCTTCGTGGTACGGAGTCATCCAAAGATTGAGGAGCGAGACGGAAGGTATACTCATTGTACGTTGTCATAGCGACAAGAGCATCGTGCTCTGTGACAGGAGTCATATCCATCGTTTTCTTTCCTGGTAGGGCAGGGAATACTGGAGGCGGTGTTCGTGCTGGGATAGGTGCGGGGTACGAAGGAGGTGGTGGGGGAGGTGCTGGTAAGGCTAAATCCGATATTCCGCTTGGGCGGACATACGAAGGCAGAATAGGTGGGCGAATGCCTTTGCGTTGAGGTCCATGGACTTCGCTAGGAGACGGATGTGAACGATGCACTAATCCTGAAGGGGGAGGGGGAGGTGGTGGTGGTAGTGTTACTGAAGCAAGATGACTGTGGACTGGAGGGCATTTATCACTAAGCTTCTCGCGAACAATAGCCAGGATAATGCGGCCATTGATATGGTGAGGGAAGACATCGTCCGAGGATGAAAGACCCTCACTGGTAAGTAACCGCATCCAGGCATTCCAACGGTTCTGTTGCAAGACTTTGAGGACTACGATATCTCTCCTGTAGATCTTGGTATTATATCGCTGATTGGTAATGCGGCTCAGAGTTGTGACCTCCGTGGGAGTAAGCTCACTAAATGTCTTGTACCATGTGTTGTCATTCAACTGGGAAAGTATAGTTCTCATATGAGTCCATTCCAATGAATGGAAAGCTGAATGTGGTACTTGGCTGAGGCAATCCTCATTGATGATGAACGCTGAGAGGGTTGACTCGGCGTCGTTTAGTGCTCGCTTCATTTCTTCCGCAAGCGACGATTTGCTTCGGAAGAAGCTCTTTATCTTGAATCCAAAACCAGTAGAATGTGTTTTAAAAAGACGAGCGTCTGAGACAACGGCCCTATGCAGTCTTAGCTTAGTTTACGGCGAAGAATGATCCTTGATTTACTTAGTCTCCTCCTTGGTCTCCAGCTTCTCTTCCTTGGAAGAGTTAATGACCTTACGGCTGTCAGTCTTCTCGTCTCGAAAGCCTGACTCTGCGGGCATTCCTACTTGAGAACCAGGCGCAGTCGTACTCGATACAGTGCCAAGAAGCGTTGAATTCGCTGAGCTTCCAGCTTCTGGGATGCGACTCTCAGCATAGGATGGTGGCTTGGTCTTCCCCAAATGTTAGTTTCGCCATTCAGCATCAAATTCTGTATGACTTACACTACCGGGAACAGTAGAGGTTGGTGGTGGTGGTGGTGGTGGTGGTGGAGGGCAACCAGAGGGACGGTAACCTGGTCCTACCGGAGTTTGTCTGAAGCCAGGCGGAGGTGGTGGTGGCAGCCCCCGAATTGGACGTGGGCGTGACCCGAGACTAGATGTGCTTACATCGCTGTCACTGTCGCTGTCCAAAGAACGTATGGAATTTTGGCGGCCATATCTAGGTTTTGATGGAGCTTTGGGTCCAATGCCAAGCAAGTCTGCAGTGCGTTTGATACGCTCATGAAAGGTGACAATGCTCTGGATATCAACTTTCCCCGAAGAGCTACACTGTCATCAGCAAACAACCTTGCAACTATTTGCAGTGGCACTCACACATCCTTAGAAAGGCCGCCGACCGTAACAACTTGAAAGACAAGGAGAAGGTGGAGCTGGAGCTCATACAGTCGCTCCATGCAACCGTCAATGTCGAACTGAATTCGATTCCATTTCGCGTTTTCAACCTTGGAGAGAAACTCCTTCTCGTCGAGCTCCCTTGGCTCTAGTACTGTTGCTGCCATCGTCTTTTTATCAGAAGATGTTAGCATGGTCTTCTTCCACTTATTCCACCCGGACTTTGGGTTCTTGTGGTCGATAGAGGAAGCCTTCGTGATAGCAAGAGTTATCAAGGCTAGATTGGTGGCAGATTCTTTAGCCAGAGTGTTAACATAAGTCAGGCCCTCGCGGCTGAAGAGCTTTTTAGGACTCTCAGCCTCGTCCCATAGCAGTGCTAGAAGTTGATTGAGTGTCGCAATTGTAGCATCGAGGATGTTGATAGATCCTTCGAAACCGACAGGTATTCTCGCTGCGATGAGCACATGATTATGGAAGACTTTGGCAATCTGGCTACCATAAGAGGTAATGCTGCTGATATTTGTAGCGACATCGCTTGCCTCAACGGTCTCTATACCGTCGCCTCCCATGATGTCTCCGTTCAGATCAAATGGAAAAAAAAAAACAAAATAATTGACACAACAGACAAAAAAAAAATTGAATACCAAAGGGGAGTCTAAATACTCGTAGGCATCCAGAAGCTCTGCAGTTTCCCCGCTTCTCCCTCAACAAAGAATTATCAGAGATATGAGGCTACCTCACCTAAGGTACATGAGGATGCATGTCAGAAAATGACCAACCAATTGAGATACCTCGATTCACAAGCCACGAACAACTCGGTGAGCTGTCTGGCTCTGATTGAACGCCCAGAAAGTATGTAGATGCACATCTCAGTTGGGTGCATATTGCATATCGTGTTTCCATAGAATCAGTGTACGAGGAAGGTCGTGTTCCCCGGCAGCGCGCATGGGATGCATGGGATGATGCCAGGCTACCACGAGGGGGCGGGCTCGACCACCACAATCTCTTCGGGTAACCCAACATATGCCGGAGCCACATAAATCAAGAGAGAAGAATACCATCATCTGAAGATTTATTTTCTTTCTTTCCTACAAAGAGGCGAGGCAACTAGAATTCACTGACCATTTGAACATCTGGATGCCTAGAGCCTTGTTAGATACATGCTACTGTACCTAGTTCAGCTAAACGGAGTAATCAACTACGGCTTGTTTGACTCAGCGAACTTTATGATATATCATTACAATTAATGATACGCTTTGGGGGCCACTTTGCACCTTGCATGACGAAAGATCTTCAGGCGACGTGCAATTTCCACTGAAAAAAAAAGCATATCTCGGAACACGCTTTCTATCTGCATGTAAGCTCAATATTAACCATGCATTGCAAACCCAGCTGCAAGGGTCGTATGACACAAGGCACATGGGATGGACGATATCCAGGTTATGAGATCTGCAAGTAACCTGCTGCTGCTCATTCTCCTCGTTGGACAGCAACTGTGTGACCATTTTCATATCTCTCGGCACCATTTATTCATTACCGTGCTCAAGCCGTCGACGCTCCCTGAGATTTCTTCCAATCCAATATCAACCTTCCACATTCGACCGCCAATGCTGGAATTGATTCCAGCCTCTCTGCCCATACTTGCGGGGATGAGAAGCCCATACTCAGCAAGCCGTTCCCAGGCGCCCAAGGAAACCTCTCGGCCCCAAACCTTCGCGCTAGATCCTAATGCTGTGGCACCTGTACTTGAAGTCTGGATTTTGTGGCGGGAAGTGAGGGTACTATATTCGTCGTACGCCATGGCGAAATTACAGGTATCGGTATCAAGAATGATGTCGAGTCGTGCAGCAGAAATCAAGAGAGCTAATTCAAGATCGGAAAGACCTTGGAGGATGTGCAGTTTTGAGTCGGGAGTGGACAGTGATGTTGACACGAAGTCCTTACCGGTGAGAGGAAATTTGGATGTAGATAGATTGGCTACCGCAAGGATACAGGACGTAAGAAAAGCAGGGACGGATTTTGTACGGTAGAAGTGTGAATGGAGGTGCTGCTTGAAAACTGCATCACTATTGTAGAGCTCCTGATATATGTTAGGGGGATAAAACAAAGCACCAAATCGATCACTGACCTCAATCATTGTTTGCCAGTAAGATTGGAATTCATCCCAGCCAGCCGTTCTGACATCACGTCCGTCAGAGCAAAGTTCTTCAATATTAACCAACAGCCCATCCTTGCAAATATCCCAGAACGCTGGGAGACTCCTTGGTAATGAAATGTGCACATATCGGTGACTGAAACGACTTTTAACCCTCTTTTCGAGACTCTCCATCACATCAATCCGTGTGGTGAGACCAAGAACTGCAATCGGGGCTTTCTTGGCTTGTGCTATGTCGAAGAGGTTATAGAGCAAAGTTTGCCTCGGGTGCGTGGTAAATAGGTCAAATTCATCCAGAATGAATATAACCGATTTCGATGTCTGACCTTCTTCGCCTTGGGAGATCTCGGAGGGATGAGACAGAAGTGCCAGTAAGGATGCCAGCGTATCGGCGTAATTGTTGCTCTAGAGTGTATGAGTACAGACGTTGTCGTATACATATATAATATCTTACCTTTCCTATCGAATCTTCCTCAACTTCCATCTCTCGGCCTAGCTGTCGCCAAATTTCTCGCAGAGCAAGCTTATCATCGGTATGAATGAAGCCATTGAGTCTTACAATGTGAAAACTATCCCGGTGCCCGGTAGCGATATCTGAAATGACCGACTCAACAAGCTGTGGCATTGTTAGTAATAGGCCCCAAAAGGTTCAAATGCTTAATTGCCTTACGGTGGTTTTCCCACAGCCCCTAGCACCTATTACCAACATTGAATTCCCTTCTCCCGCTAATACTGTCTGTTCGATAACTTGGTATACTTTCTGCATTTCATCATCATGCCCACGAAGCTTGATAGGCTTGTGGCCCGTCAGCTTATCCAAGACCAGCCTTTGCGTGATGCACAGATGATGTTCAAAATCTTCAATATCAGGTAAGTCCTTCGCCATGTCTAGATGACTTCCAATGTCTGTCGTCACCTCAGTTACTACCTGTACACTGCCGTCCTCGCTGTTTCGAGGTGTGCAATCTATGCAGAACCAGTCGCCCTTAGGAATAACCGGAACATCATAACACTTCTGGTGCACGGCAAGATCGCACCCATCGCAAAAAAGTATCATGTTGGGCCTTTCAGAGTGGGCTTCTCTGCAAATCAAACACGCTACATCCTCTACCTCATCCTCTGGTTCCACGTCACTCTCTTCCACAGATGCAACTTTTACAAGTGAATGATTTGACTTCAGAGCGATTTTTTTGGTCTTGGTGACTTTCGATATTTCCTCAACATCGGTCTCGTCGACTGATGCTACCTTTACCGTGCGGCCAACCTTGACTTTCGGGGTAATATTTTTAGATTTGTTGATTACAGGTGGCTCCTCATCAGATACTTCAAAGTCGTATATCGACTTCGTTTGACGTACTTCCTCTTGGTCTTCCAAAGTCTTAGCATCTCTGCGTTCCTTGCTCTTTGGGCCCCTTTTCTTGGACCCTGGTGTGTCTTTCCGAACTGTGTTAGAGCTAGCTGGTATATCTTTGAAGCCTAAGTCGAGCTCATCTCTATCGTTCCCATTCTCAAATGCAACGCTCTTTCTAGGCCGTCCCGGCTTCTTCTTACTTGGTGTGAGAATGCCTTTCAAGGTTCCTGTGTCCGAATCTGGTATCCCTTCCGAGTCCCGTATGCTCTGCGTCCTCTTATTCGTTTGAGACCGTGTGTCACTCGAGGTCGTCGCTTTCGATTCTTCAGCTTCCTGGGCCGCAGCTTCTAATCTAGCGCGTGCAGCCTGTCTTGAGAGGGCCTTGGCCTTGTTCAACATTGCTCTCTTCCCTGGACGAGCTTGTTTCTCTGGAGAGGAATTCTCCTTGCGTGGCGGCCTCCCGCGCTTGGCTACTGGTTTTGGTACCTCCTCAGACTCGGCATTGTCCTCAGTACTATTCGCCAATTCATCAATGGCTTCGCGGTCATCTCTGCTGTTCTCCTTTGTAGTGCCGAGCCCAAAGAGAGTGCCCAGTCTCTTTAGGGCCCCACCGGCCTTCGGTTTCGATGGTGAAGAAGCATTTGTATTGAGCTTCCGGCGCTTGACAGATGACAATGGTGACTCGGTGGGCGCTGGAGATAATTCATCTTTGTCCTGTAGCTGTGGCCTGCTACGTTTCCGCATCATTGCTTTGGTAGAACTCATAACGTAAGCCTGTCTTTTTTTGTAGAAGCAATGAATGGTATTATCATACACATACTCGTGTTGTCAGAAGTCATAAATACATGTTTGTGCGGAAAGTGTCCATGAGCAAACCTGGAAGTCTCTGGAGCTAGGCTAGGTCCCTTGGTAGACGCGCCCGCGTCCCCACGTGATGATGGCTTAGTAAGCGGGTTTTGCAGCATCACCAGTGGGCGTCAGAATTGGTGCCTCACCACTAAATTTTTACCTAAAATACACCAAAACTTAGTAAATTCAATAAGTTAATAAAATTTAAC